>CAJHQQ010000693.1:0-153542 GCA_905132885.1 Moricandia moricandioides
CAATGTTTTCAAAACTGGACTGGATGCTGAACCGGATTATTATTTGAGTCACGACTCAATATAGTTTAAATGGGTCAAACTTTATTCAATAATCTGGTTCAGTATTTTTGAAATATAAAAATTTAAAAGTAAAGATAGTAAATATGATACATAGTTAAAATATAAATAAACATCATATATAAAACACTATAATATATACTAATTTTTATTCATATGGTTAATTTATATATTTTGATAGTTTTAATGCTTTTATAAAGTTCAATAACTTTAAGATCGGATTGCTTGACGGTTCATGGTCCAACCAGTTATTAGATCCAATCCGATTACGTGACTTATTCATGGTCGAGCCTGATACAACCACTGGATTAGTCCGGTTTTAAAAACATTGGGTTTTAATGTACACTACAACTTTGCATATACCTAGGTATTTATTTTGTCAAAGGTCAATAAAATCCAATATGTAGTCTAATTTAAGATCAAAATAAACATAAAAAAGGATAATTTGATAAATACCCTATTTCTTATTTCACTTTTGAAATTACACCTTTTAAGACATTTTAATCGTAATCTTAATTTTAATTACATTTTAAAACTATTAAGAACTAAAATTTATATTTTAGTTTATTGTTTTTAATGTTTCAAATTGATATATGTTTGAGATAAATACATATTAGTATTTAAAAAACAATTGGATAAAATTTCTGAATATTATTAGGGGTTCTCTAACTTTTTCAGTTTCAAAACTCAATACAAAATAATTTACACTACAACACTGTAATCAAATTTATATCCCTTGTTCAGAAAATCTTTTTTGTTTTCCACTAAGTCAGTATTTGCAGGTATGGGTCAAGGTATGGGTCATACAAAGAAAGCTTTTCAGTATGTTTGGTCATTTACCGTTAGCATGCTGTTATTTTAATGGCTTTTAAAGACTTTTTCACCATATGTTACATTCCCAAGTAAATTAATAATTATTCCTTTCGTATGTCTCACCCTAATTCTAAATATGTCGATGATTTAGCCAGTTGCAAGTAAAGCTCCACTATAACAGCTATAAACATGCTTCGTGGAGAACCAATGAAAAAGAGCTCATGCAATGTCCCACATCAAACACTCAGAACTTACTTCAAGAACCAATGAAAAAGGCTACATTTGCAAAATTAAACTACACCAAAATCACGAGAGATTATAAATCCTCTGCCTAACATGATAAATAAAAGTAACTTCACTACGCTTTCAAACATGATGAATCACTAAGCAAATGACAGAGTTCATTCACTTCATTTGATACGTCTTCAATCATTTTTAATTCCCTAATTAACATCAGATGTTATCTACTTTCAAGTACTTAAGCCATAACAATTATTCGTGGATTTAGGTTGGCCACAAATATTTTAAAAACATCTATCCTTACGTATACATTTTGCCAATCTCATCTTCTCGCAGAAATATCAAAACACAATCAAAATACATTAATCAACTCAAGATTTTAACAATAGCCAAAACAAATATACATGTAGACTATAAACTGCAACTACAAAAAAAAAACACAAGGACTGATTTTACAATACAATCACAAAGGCAGCGAATAAAAAATACAACACATATGTCCTAGATAAACAAAGCAATCTTTAAAGATAGCAAAAATGGATGACAATTCACGTGTAGCGCCAACACACCACTAGATGTCTAATTTATTGTTATAGATATAATGAGTATCTTATTTGTCTGATATTAGAATAAATATAGTTAAATCCATTCCACGATACGTCATAGACTCCTACTCATACATACTCGCGCTAAACGAATAGTAAATATATATTTTGATGGATATATAATTTGACCTCTGGAGTTATATAATTATTTTGAATTCCAGTTTCTGAATAATGTGAAGAAGAAAAGAAGGATATACATTCGGAAGCATCCTTAGTAACAGGTTACGAACTTCATAATCCTGAAATTATCAGTATCTCTTTTTTTTCTTAAAAAAAAAGATACTGATAATTTCAATCAATAAATAAAATATATATCTTTGTTTTAACACTTGCACTCCAAAAAAAGATATCAACTATTTTGTTTTTTTGGTATCTCTAGACTGTGCATTTATTCACGACGTGTGAAACTCCATATGATATGCACCTCGATGGAAAACTAGTTCAACCATATTATTAAAATAAAAAGTTCAAACCATTTGACCCAAGAAAAAAAAACCAACCATAAAATATGTCAGACGTAACTGAAATCAAAGCATATCGGTTACAATAGAATACACGTGTTTGAGTAATATATTTTTACGTCCATGCATGAAAGGTGAGACGGATCAAATATATGTGGTATTTTAGATCTAGATGTCAAAGGTTTTAAACCTTAACCATTAAATTACAGTGCTTTCACAAAAAATTAACTAAAAATTATTTTGTAACTGAAAGCGCATATTAAAATTTAATTGATATATTAAAATGCAGTCTTCATTGGTGTATGTACCAAAAATAAAAAGGCATACGAAAATATATTTATTGAATCTTGTTGAAACTTTTTTTTGGACAAACCTCACATTTATAAATTTTTACTCTCCATTAAACGAAAAAGTGGTCACATAACATAATAACAAAACCATCTTAGCCAAAGAGACAACCATTACAATGAAGCAAAGAAAACAACGGATAGAAGCATACAAATCACTTAAACAACTAATAGAGTGGAAAGGTCCTCTCTCTCAACAACCAAGCTGGAAAGTGAAAGGAAGCCTTGAGAATTAAAGACCACATTCACTGATATAATTCATGGGATTGAAACAACAGCAAATGCACAATTAACAATCCTTGAAATGGCTACACACATATAGGTGATTGTACACCATTTTGGTGAGCCTTTGATTAGAACTTCAATTACTGAAGTATCTCTAATCTTAAGCATTTTACTTCCTGAAACAACACTTAAAGTAGATGATGAAATTGGAAGGGAAACAAACTCCACAAAGGAGGAAAACATATAGTAAATGTCGACAAGTAAGACTCAAAAATTTGACATGTCTGATATAACTCCATCAAACTGTCACAACTGAGCATAAAGATACTTGGATATAATAAAGGCAGAACTGCATAAAATAGTAAAAAGACTGCATACTGCATTAAATGGTCGCACCAAGGCGAGAGACTAACCACGAGAGATTCCACAAAAACATTCCAACGCAGTCAACACAACAGCAGTGAATAAGTTTAAAAATATCAGAGATACAACCTGGATTGTTGAGAGAGGAAGGAAGTAAGAGGTGGTCATGAGGGCGAGCAACCAGTACACGAAGCTACAACCAGAGTGACAAGTTGTGAGACAAAATGCACAGAGACTAGGATGAAAGCAACAAAAACCTGAAAAAGAAACAGTATTCCGTAGTAATAAAGCCATTGGAAGACCCCAAACCAAGTACCAGCGAACCAGCCACGGAGACTGAAGTAGAAAAGCTTCTTGGGATGAATGTCAAAGAAGAGATAAAAGGCCAAAGAACTCCAGAGTGTCAATCCCGGATAAATCTGTTGGAGACTCTAACAAGAGATGAGGGTAGATCTGGAAGTTCTGGAGAGTCAGGCTTCGGCAACTGACCGGAATCCATAGCGAGGAGGAGAAGACCAAGGGAGGAAACCCCTGGCGGGCTAAAGTTTCTAGAGAGAGTTTTCAACCACAAAAATTGAAACCTTAATTTGCCTCGTCAACTCTCATTGATTAGTAAAGCCAGAATTATAAACCTAGGCCACTAAACCACGAAGATAGGCCTTTAAAAATGGGTGTTGAAGGTTTGAAGCATTCAACTTTCACTCCAAAGCCCAAATTGCATCTGTATTTGGTCTGATGTCCCACACCAAGTTAAAATCATTTCACATGTGACTTTTGACCGGTCACAATGTACGTTGAAATTTTGATGAACTTATGACACGGTACAACGATCGTATATAAATATATGATTGCACATATGCTGATATGCACAAAAGCCAAGTGTATATTACGTAATATTTGCAGACTTGCAGTTAAAGTTAAAGTATTGAACATTTTGGTTAAAAATGATCCAACGTTGTATGTATGGATGGTTTCACGAGGCCCATTTCATTATTGTTTACACAAAATCTAACGGTCATATATAGAAGAAATGTGCTAGCTGATCAACGTTTTTTCTGTGTTAAACGAACAAAAATAACATACACTATCAACCACAGCAAAGTAACATTATCATATACAAAAACGCCAGCCAGTGAGTTTTTCGCTTTTAATATTAAACAAAAAAGTCAGCCAGTGTTTTTAAGTTTTTTTAAAATGTTGATCAGCAAAAAAAAAAATTCTTTCATGATAGAAAGACTGAAAGAGTTCAGAATGTAGTCTTAAACTTCAAAACATATTAACTACACCTATAGTTTTTTTAGCCATTTAGTTAATTACTTCGCCAATTCATTTTATACTATTAATATTTCTGAGAATGAATAGTAACATTTAACCTTAATTAATACTTAAGTTTTAAGCCAAAAAAACACCACCCGTAATTGCGTACATTCTAATCTACACACTCTCATTAGTATCAACATATTGGTTCATTAGTTCTATACTTATATCATGACCAGAAAAAAATGGATAGTTGTTGTTGATATCCCTTAAAGCTATTATTTCTGTTAAAGTGTATTTATACAAATTATCCTTGTTGTAGACTAGATATATTTTACATCTAATGATAATTTCTTTTTTAAAAATAATAAAAGGGTTGCTGTTAGATGAATAGGGTTGGTACATTAACGACTGATGAAGAAGAGATACATATGGATTGTTTTTTTGTTGCTTAGAGGAATAAACAAAGCATGTGGGAAGAGAAAGCTCCCTCTAACACCTCAAATATGGGTTAAGTGTCCCAACACAAATCCTATTCATAAATTCACACACACAACAAAGTTTCATAACCTAACCAAATATTCAAATCATTTAATGAAACCCACTTTTGAGAAACAAAGATGCAATACTCAAAACTGGAACAGTTCTCTTAATATGTCTAGTTACACTTTTGTGAACTATTACATATATCATTCTCATTGTATATAACTCATATATTCATATAATTGTATAGTAGAGTAGAGAGTTAGTTAGAGAATAAAGCAGTCTAATGTATGAGTATATACAATGAGAATGATATATGTAATATGAACAAGTCAGCGTCAGCAACTTCAAATATACTATTGAGAATATACTACGTTGTAAACTAATTTTTCTTCTTCTTCTTCTTCTTCTTCTTCTTCTTCTTCTTCTTCTTCTTCTTCTTCTTCTTCTTCTTCTTCTTCTTCTGATCTTGTGTTGTATGTGTAGACTCTATTACGATAAATCAAGTTTAAACACAAAACATGGCTCAAGCGATCAATCGTGTTCATATAATCAAACCTTTTGCATAAGGTAAAGTTGGCACATATGGGTGAATGTGTATGTTTTGTATGTTACGGCAGTGTAGAAAAGACAAGATGTTGATTTTCTTGTAAAAGGACCACCTTCAAAATATTATTGTTTACGGGGTTTATTTAATTAAACATATACATATATACACATGAACATATATGTGTCAACCCCACAAGTTATGTTACATTCTTTTCAATTCTCTGTTCGTTCCCCTTCTTGGCCGCTGCTCACACCATTAATTTCCCCTTTCATTGTCATAGTAGCTAAGCTTTTATCAATACATCAATCTAATCAGACTTTTAAAAGGTTAATCGTTGGTAATGGTTAACCGTGGAATTGCAGAATATTAAATTTAAATTGTGGATTAGATTAAAATTATAGGAAAAATCACTCCAAGCAATGCTAAAAATGTTTATCTGCATAATGAAAAATTATGCATATAATTTTTTGTCCTAAAGAAATTATGATTTGGTAATGAGTAAAACTTCTGTTATTAATTTAAAAGGATATAAACGAAAAACATGGAACTTATCTCTATGAATCCAATTTTTTTTTTTTAAACCTCAAACTGAACCAAACCAAATAACCAAATGCTTATATTAAAGTTTTACCAAACTTAGATCGCTGATCATTTTGTTATTCAAACATTGACACATAGAACTACATTTACGCGTTCATGAATATCATTTAGTATCAATTATATTTTGTTATTAAATAAATGTTCCATTAATTTTTAATTGTGCTCCATAAAATTGCTATTTTATATTTTATATATAAAATCTTAGAATAAGTGTCAGTTTTTTTTACTATTCATAATTTACTAATTGGAGATATAAACGTATGTACTGACTTAATAAAAAAGACATAAAATATAACTACATTTCCAACATGTATGGCAAAGATTGTTATCGTGACATCTATAACGAAATGGAAACAGAATACTAAATTACTTACGAACTGCAAAACTAAACGAGTGACTTAAATTAAACGTCACTATAGTATAACAAAAATGTTAAATGTGATACCACTAACCGTTGTTACTTTAACATTATTATTAAGTTATTAATTTTTGTGTTATATATTTAGAGATCTTGGTAATAACAAAATCACCTAAAATATATTTAAATGTAATTATTCAGAAAAATAACATTAATGTATAAGTTAAATTTCTTATTCTATTATGTAAAGAATTTGTTAGACAAATTATGTACTTTGTATAAATAAGCCTCTTGGCTAAATTAATAAGATGAGAGAAATTATTATACTATTTAGATTTCTTTCAAATTTATCATGGTATCAAAATTATAGATCCAACTCCTATAAATTATGGTTTTTTGCTATTCTTTTCTTGTTTTTTCGAAAAAAGGTTTTAGTTACATAATGTTTTCTTTCGATTTGAAATTCCTAATCTATTACGTCTTTTAATTCGTGATGAGTTTTGATATTATTACAATTATGTTTTCTTTCTTTGATTAATTTTATTTGGTTTTGCCACTTTGAAAAAAAAAGAAAAAAAAAGGGAAGAAGAAGAGATAGGTGATCTCATACTACTAAGATGTGTATTTCAATGATTGATGACTAAGTGAATTATGAACATGGATCATTGACGATCCGCTCATATTCGCATGTGTAGTTTTTTTCAGATTATTAATGATTATCTACTACTACAAATCTGATGGTGGTCCTAAAGATGTTTGAAGATAATGGTTCCGATGGTATATACAGATCCGACGGAATGATGATTTGATGATGTTGTTGTGGACTTTGAGCAGGATCAGATGAGTTCGTTCAGTTTACTTGGTGGTATGAGATGATGAAGATACACAGCTACTACAATATTCTTCATTGAATCGATGACCATGGCGAGGTATAAACACTATTGATGGCCCTATGGTGAGGTATAAACACCATGAAGAAGATTCGATGATTGTCCAATCTCATACGTGTTACTACGTATGAATTTGCGGAAGGGTATTAGGAGATTTCGGTGATAACACGATCACTTAGAATATATTTAAATTTAACTATTAGGAAAGTTAACATTAATGTATAAGTTAGATTTTCTATTCAGTTATGTAAAGAACTTGTTAGATAAGTTATATATTTTGTATAAATAAGTCTCTTGGCTAAGTTAATAAAATGAGAGAAACTATTATACTTCTTAGGTTTCTTCCAAATTTATCATTATATCATTGACTCTTATCTCGGGAAAATGACAATTTCAGTTGTGCCAAATATGACCAAACAAATAGTCAGTGTTAAATACGACTTCAACTTAATTATAGTTAAAAAATTCATCCAAACTTCTCAAAACATGCCTAAATATACATTGACTCTAACATAAGTTAGTCAACCGTTAACAAGATAAAACGATGTCGTTTGATTTTTTTTCTTTTTTAAATATGTTAATTTCAAGACATGAACATGTGCCTTGATACCCTTTAAATGGACACACTACCCACTAGACTAAAGTAACTTTTAAAAATATTATTACAAAATTAAAATTATATAAACTACTATACTTCTTCATCTTATCTAATTTAAAACTTTGGTGATGATTTTTTTATGACTTATATAAAAACATTAACATATTTTTTACTTATCATATCTTTAATAAATTTGTATCTTACTAAAATATAAATAACACAATATTTATAATTATACGATATTAAATATACTTAAAACTATGAAGCTATTTATAAAATTTTCTTATATAAATTATTTTCTATTTTTAAAATTAAGTGGAATTTTTTTTTTCAAAGTTCATATTATATACTTGTGATATTTTTTTTTTTGAAATGTTCAGGCCTTTTACCTTTCTTTTACTAAGATATTTGTTCAAAATATTAGATATATTAAACAATAACTAAAATATATAAAATATAAAGTATATTATATTAATTTTGAGGAAAAAATACCATTCAAGGTTTCAAATTTTAAATATTATATAAAATTCTATAAATATTTTCAAAGTTTTAAGTATATTAGTTTCATATAAGTATAAAACTTTTATTATTTATATTTTAGTATATTATAAAATTATTAAATATATTATAAACAAACATATTAATTTACTTATATAAAATAAAAATTCATCACTAAATTTTTAATTGGATAAGATGAAGAAGTATAGTAATATATATATAATTTCAAATTTGTAATAATATTTCAAAATTTTATTTTACTCTAGTGGTTAATGTGCCCTCTTTAAAAGGTATAAAGACATGGGTTCGAATCTGGGAAGAAACATATTTTTATTATAAAAAATAAATCAAAATAACATAGTTTTATTTTGTTAACCGTTAACTAACTTTTGTTAGAGTTAATATAGATTTAGGCACATTTTAAGAAGTTTGAGCAGTTTTTTTAATTATAATTCAGTTGAGGTTGTATTTGTCATTGATTTTTTGTTCGCGTAGTATTTGGCACGAGTATAATTATTGGGTTCAAAATTGGTCATTTTTCCTCTGATCACCATTATTGTTTTAGTGTGCTACCCACCAAGAATTATGATAGGGTAACAATACCTTATAGGGAAAAAGAAAATTGCCCAAGTAAACTCGCAATTCTTCTATTTTTTTCTGTAAAAGTACACTTAAAATTTTTAAAAAGGAAAAGAACCTAATAAATATATTAACTAACTTTTATTTGCTAAAAATAATTTTAAATATTTTGATTCCTTTTTAATATGTAATCTATTTGATAGTCAATTAATACACAAACTTTTGAAAATCAAAAATTTTACAAAGTCAAACTAACAACGTCAACCTGTTAAACAGATTTGTTAAAATACTGTTTGTTTTAAACTTAAAAAAAATCTCAAGATTACATGATCTATATTCATTTGCTATAAAATACATAAATTATGTTGGCTCTCCGTTTAATACCCAATCTATTGTTTTGATACCCAATTAATAAATAAAATTTTAAAAATCAAAAGTGTTGCACCAAAAAATTAAATAAATGAAATAAAAGAGACAGGAAATAAAAATGCACTACATTGTATACGTATTAAAGAATTAATGTATATTGAAAATAAACAAAGAAAATCAGAAAAATAAAGTGAGTATTGGATTTACACAAATGGTTCTTCTTTAGGTATATTTACTAAACCAAGCTACATAGAAAACATCAAATGATAATTTATGTGTTTGGTTTTCTGAATCAAAATCATAAAAATCTTAAGATACATCATTTAGAGCATCTCCAACAATTTCCACTTCTAAATATTATAATAGAGGAAACAAAATGTTCTAACACTTATCTTTTTTTTTTTTTCTAAATAGAGATTGCTATTGTTTTCTTCTATTTATAGAGGTAAAATAGCATTCCTCTATTATAGAGTCACACTTTTTATTTACAAAATAGTCTTTGAACTTTTACACTTTTATAATTATAACCAAAACAACTATTGTTTAGAAAATAAAATTATTTACAAATATAGAATCAACTTTTTACTTATATAATAGTCTTTTAAAGAAACTTTACATTAAATAAAGTCATAATTTTATAAAATCTTGTAAAAGTTAAACGTATATAGGGTTAATTATCAACTTCCATAAATAAAATGTACTTTTTGTAAAATTTAAATATAATCCTTTGTGAATATTTATTTCTAGAGGTAAAATAGATGAATACATTGGAGAGAAACACATCTATATTTTAGAGTTACTTTATTTTAGAATAGTAAAAGTAGGAAAATACATTAGAGATAATCTAAAATGACAAAATATCAAGTGCATTATCTACTTACGAAACTTCGAGTCTAGTTAACCTAACAATAAATGATAGGATACTCTTTTATGAATCATTATTTTCCTCTCTAACTATAGTTAAAAAAAATTAAGAGATACCAGCTAGTTAACGAGATATAAAACATATCATATACTTTTGAATCGTCGTACTTATCAAACGCATCACCTATTTTGTAAATTATGTATTTTCCCTCAGATTGAAGCTCACATGTTTAATAAAATCAATGAAATTAGTGTCATTAATATGGTTTAAAACTTAAAAAAAAATCAAAAGAATACCTGACATAATTTCTATTTGCTATAAAAATATCTTAATTTTTTTATTTCCCGTTTAATACCCAAACTATTTTCGATAACCAATGAATATATAAACTTTTGAAAAAATGAAGTTCTATACCACTAAGGGCATCATTATCCCTAGAACCCTTAACAGGGGTTCTTAAATTTTTTTTTTTTACTTTTTTGCTGCTTAAAAAAAATAAAATAAAAAAATTAAAAAACGAACCAATCGCGGGCCGCCACGTGTCAGTGGGGCCTGCAAACAGTGTAAGAAACTCTCTAAAACCGGTTCTTATTTAGTAGTTTTTAGAAGCGGTTCTTGCACTGTACATGGACCCCACTGACGCGAACAGTGCAAGAAACCCTCCTAAGAACCCCGGATAATCATGCTGTAACCTAACAACAACGTTTTAACGAATCTGTTTAAGTTAGTTTAGCGGTCAAGCGGGTGTAAAAGTTTTGACTTTTAATAATTTATGTATTAATGGGGTAATGGAAAATCAGTTGTGTATTAAAGAGGAAGTCAAAATAGTTTAAGTATTTTTTAGCAAATGATAATTAATTGATATATTTTTTAAGATTTTTCCCTTTTTAAAATATAATGAAAACTTTCTTAAATTGTTTCATGATTTCATCATCCTGATCTATAATGCTACTACCATTCTCAGTAATGCCGACGAAAACTGAAAATTGTCAAAAGACAAAGGCAAATAAAGAAAATAATCGAGGCAGCATACCAAAAGGGTTCTTCTTTACTTCTTTTTAAAATTTGAATCTAAGATGAACAGAGAAGAACGTTCCTCGTTATACGTGTAACACTGCTTCAGAAAAACAAAGCATAGTTTCAATTTCATTTGGTTACATTATTCTTCCAACGGTCGAAATAAAGATAACGAATTTATTTACATTTTTTAATTAATCTCATCTTCTAAATCCAAAGGCCCAAACTTTGAATCATCCAAGTCATCATCATCACTATCTCTCTCTCTCTAGAACTGCACGGACAACGACATGCTTTTAATTTCCATGCAAACCCCTCCTTTCTTCTCAAGACAATTTTGAAACTCACTTCTTCTTTCTCATCATCAATGGTGGCTGGTAAGGTCCGTGTGACCATGGGCTTTCACAAATCTCCTTCAACCAAACCAAAAGACAAAGCCTCTCCTCTTCCTCTGCCCCCTCCTCCTCCTCCGCCGCTTAAAGTTAAACCGTCTTCCGGTTCAGCTGGTAAACCGTCTCCCGTTTCTAATCAGAAACCAGGTTTCGCTCGCTACTTCCCACGCGCGTCCGCTCAAGTACACAATGCTTCTTCTCGTTCCGACCAAGTCTCGGAGCTTCGTCGTCAGGTGGAGGAGCTTCGCGAGAGAGAAGCTAAGCTAAAGACCGAGGTTCTCGAGCTCAAGCTACTCCGAGAATCCGTCTCCGTCATCCCGTCTCTCGAATCGGAGATCTCCGATAAGAACGAAGAAATCGAGCGTTCGAGGAAAGAGACGGCGAGGTTAACGGAGGAGAACGGGAGGTTACGGCGTGAAGTCGAAAGGAGCGAGGAGCTGCGGAGAGAGAGTGAGAGGAGAGAGAAGGAGATGGAAGCGGAGCTTCGGAAACTTGTTTCGTCGAGTGAAGACCACGCGCTCTCTGTCTCTCAGAGGTTTCAGAGTTTAATGGATGTGTCGGCGAAGTCGAGTATAATCCGGAGTTTGAAACGGGTCGAGTCCATGAGGAACATACCCGACCCAGTTCCGAACCAAGAGAACAATATAACCGTTTCTTCCGGTGACATTTACCGGAAAGAGGAGATCGAAGTTCATTCCATAACTAACTCGGATGAACTCTCAACCGTCAGATCTAGGGTTCCTAGAGTCCCAAAGCCACCGCCTAAACGGTCTTCCTCATCCAACGGCTCACACGATTCCACAGAGAATGCACCAGATCCGCCACCGCAGAGAACGACTCCACCTCCTCCTCCGCCTCCACCTCCACCTCCTCCGTCGGTTTCCAAAGCCCCACCTCCGCCTCCACCACCGCCCCCGCCGAAGAGTTTAAAGATAGCGTCGGCGAAGGTAAGAAGAGTACCGGAAGTTGTGGAGTTTTACCACTCGTTGATGCGAAGAGACTCCATAAACTCGAGAAGAGATTCCACCGGCGGAGGAGGCAACGCCGTCGCAGAGGCAGTACTTGCTAGCTCCAACGCAAGAGACATGATCGGAGAAATCGAAAACCGATCGGTTTATCTACTCGCGGTATGATTCTCTTTCCCCCGGTCAGCTCATTAACTCCGGTTTATCTCAATAACCGTTTTTTCATTAACTTTAAACCGGACATTGCAGATAAAAACCGACGTAGAAACGCAAGGAGACTTCATAAAGTCGTTAATCAAGGAAGTGGAAAACGCAGCGTTTTCAGACATAGAAGACGTGGTGCCTTTCGTGAAATGGCTAGACGACGAACTCTCTTACCTGGTCGACGAGAGAGCAGTATTGAAACACTTCGAATGGCCGGAGCAAAAAGCAGACGCGTTGCGTGAATCAGCGTTTTGTTATTTCGATCTTAAGAAACTCATGTCGGAAGCTTCTCGGTTCAGGGAAGACCCTCGTCAACCTTCTTGCTCTGCTCTCAAGAAAATGCAAGCTTTGTTCGAAAAGTAAAAATAAATAAAAACCCAATCTTTTTTTTTTTTTGGATTTTATGTTCAAATGTTAATCAGAATAATTATGTGGGTTGTGAAGGTTGGAGCATGGTGTTTATAGTCTGTCGAGGATGAAGGAATCAGCTGCGACGAAGTTCAAGACTTTTCAGATTCCTGTTGATTGGATGCTCGAAACGGGCATTACTAGTCAGGTCAGCAACTTTAAGGATCCCTTCTTCTATGTTTCATGTTTGTTTAACCAAACATGTTTTTTGGCTATTGCTCTTATTACACTGATCCATAGCATAGTGGCCTCCGGTCTCACCGAATTTAACTGGAAAATTTCAGTTTGGTTATTTAAAATTTAGGTTTAAACTTCACAAAAACTAAGAAAGTTTTGGTTAAATTCGGTTAGTTTAGTTTTCTTCGTTCGTTTTTCAGATTTCTTGTCTTATAAAACCGAACTACTTGACTACCGAACTGATATTCAAAAACTTGTGGAAACTGGACCAAACTCATAACGGGCTCTAAACCAAAAAATCTGGTATAAATCCCAAGGCTAGTATATAGTGATTTGTATGTGGTAGTCTGCTTTTTACTGACTTGCGGTTTTTAGCTATTTATTTCACTTTGATTGGGGTAGTGATGAGTGAGAAGATAATACTACTAAATAGAAACAACAAGAACAACAATTCTCATGGTCCCCATTTAAAAGTCAATTGTTGCTGGCACTGGTACAGGACAATATAAGATTGGTTTGATACTGTCTTCACACTTTTTTTATTTTATTTTAGTGCACCTTTGTCTTCACTCTATTATTATGTGTGTTTACATGGTAAAACTATTAGGTACTACATGACAAATACAGATGAATACAAATCTTGAACAAAGTAAAACTTGAAATTAGTGGTTACTTTAATGTATTTGGGGTTTTCCTATGTGCACGCCTGTGAGTTTCAATATTTTTCTTCTTGTCTGCTTCCTTTGTTTTTTCCTTGGGATTCATCAATTTTGATTTACGAATAAATGCACACAAAAAAAAACAAACTTATGAATATCTTTGTGATAGGAGTGGATATACAAAGCAGTGGTGAATGGAATAAGTTACGTGTAGTGTGCTCAAACTGAATATCTTTGTTATGCAAGTAGGAACTTGGATAATGGTAGGATGTGGTAGTTTTGTATTAGGTATTAACTATGTAGCGTTATAAATTTTGTGTGATTTTCAGATAAAATTGGCATCTGTGAAACTAGCAATGAAGTATATGAAGAGAGTATCGGCAGAGCTAGAAGCCATTGGAGGCGGTGGTCCTGAAGAGGAAGAGCTTATCGTTCAAGGTGTTCGATTCGCATTCCGTGTTCATCAGGTAAAAAGCAAAAGACTTTGGTTACAAACATACAACATGTGTTGTGTTTGTCCAAAATCTTTACAAATCTGTTATTGTTGTTCAGTTCGCAGGAGGATTTGATGCAGAGACAATGAGGGCGTTTCAAGAGCTAAGAGACAAAGCGAGATCATGTCATATTCAATGTCAAAGCCAAACACATCAACATAAGCTTGTTTTTCGATCTACCCCTTGTTGAAGCAATCTTAGCTTCTTCACCTCATTGTCATCATTTCCTCTATTCATTTTTTTTTCCTATCTTTCTAAGACAGATAAATCATGTGAATATACGGAACTCTTCTTGCTGAAAAACAAAGGAGCATTATTCAATCCAAAACGATCTTATCAAATATGTACTGATGATAACAGAAATATATTAACACCCTTGTCCTAAACCCCTAAACATAAAACCTACAATTTTGATTGCAACCTCCTTAATTAAACCACCGCCCAAGCGTCACTGTCTGATCCTGCGGATTCAGACACCTCTGCTGCATCTTTTGAGAGTTCCATCTGAAAAAAAAAAAAACATTCTTAGAAGAGTAATATAGTAATCAAAGGAATGCCAAAAGTTATGAGAAACTTGAATACACACTATTTGAATCGCTCCTTCAACATTGTCCACAACCACGTATTCTTCTTCATCACTCACCGAACCTGGTGAATCACCTGGTCAGAAACCATCAAAGCCATTACAGATCCACAAAACTGAATTGACCAAGAACAAGATATAAAGAACAAATAAGATACCAGTTTCAGATGGCATTGCATTTCTCTCTGTCTCTCATTGTCTTTCTCCATCCTGGAGGTTGCAAAAGCCTTAATTGATGTCTCATCGTCATCATTCTCAGAGTTGAATCCAGCTGTAAGAAAGTTATATACAGACATATTAGTAGTGAATAAGAGCATGTTTTAAAAGTTTATACAATAATCATGAGAATGCGTTAATATTAGTACCCTTGAAAGATGAATAACCAATGTAATCGTTATAGAGTGCTATATAGCTGTGGTAAACGGGTAGATTCCTACAAGCTCGGATCATATATGGTATAGGAACTCCTGTAAGTTTCAATCATGATACACTCCGGAAAAAAAAAACTGCGACAAGTAAACTTACTATTGTAAGCTCAAAGATTTAGTTCCTGACATATTGGTACAATGACACAGAAAGAATGTTGACTGAGATAATTTTTTTGAGTATAGCTAGTACATATTCAAGAAGGTTAGAGTCTCAAATGTTATTGTGTGTCACATGGATGAAGATGTGTAACACACCGACATAGACAAAAAAGGAACTAAGACGTGGTGACGTGGAAAGTTTTTATTTGCTGGTTTTGTTTGGACGTAATTCACCAACTAGAAGATTTTTATATTATAAACTGAAAAATTTAGTGATGTTAATTTTTAGAAAAGATATATTTCACAATAAAAAAATATTGATGATAATATATATGAAAGTTTAATAATAGGGAAAAAAATAATCTTTTAATGTTGTATTCTCACAAAAACACAAAGAGTTTTGGAGTTTCGGGAATTGAGTGATTTGTATAGATGATCAACATGAGTTGGTTCATGTAAAGAGTAGATGAACCAGTGTAAGCTCTCACCAGCCTTGCCAAAGGTGATGATTCGTCTTTTCCTAATATCTAAAAAGGATTAATTTGAGGGTTTCGATTGCTATTTGCTTGGAGGTTTTTGTGCTATTGTCTCGTACTCTTCTTCTCCCCTGCTGATTCTGATTTTTTTTTACTTTTATGTTTTATCATTCCTTGTTGGAGAAGCTGACAACTTTATAAGTTATTTATGAATTCTGGAATCAATAACATGTTTCTGCTTTGTGATGGGGCAGTTTGGACTTGTGGGGGTGGCTTCAAAATCCAAAATTTAACCCCAAAAAAAAGAATTAAGATTTTAGACTCATTTTGTACTATCATTTATCTTGATCATGTGCCACATTTGGCTTAATCAAGTTGATCCTTCTTTTTTGTTTGGGATGCAACGCCCGGTTAGGTTACTTTAAGTGGGCTGGAATGCAATGTAGCTGTGGTGCGTGGGTTAATCCTGCTTTCCAGCTCTATAAAAGCCGATTGGACGAGTGTAAGTGTGAGCCAAACCCGAATCCTGAAAATGTATGAATAGAGAACTCTCTTGAATAGCTAATGATCATAATAAGAAGATCATATTAGCCTTACATGGTATTGAACATGACATTTTTTAAAGTTATAAATCCAACAAAAGTTCATTACCTTAATGTTAAAAGTAGACAACATGTTTTTTTTTCTTGTTTCTTTCTAATTTTAGGGGAAAACCCCAAAGCGAGAAAAGAAAGGGAGTCCAGTCCAAAGAAAGACACATTTGGAAACTAAAGGCTATAATTAAAAGAATTAACAAACTCTTTTTAAAATTAGTTAATTTGCCAAATAAATGGTTTTACAACTTTAGCTAAAAATAACTAATGTATTTTTTTATTCTATAAAACCGAACTTTGTGGCTCTTGTGAATAAGTTGTCCTCTTCTCTAATCTCAACAAAGAAAACGATTTAAAAGGAGAAGAAAGACCAATCTTGTAATATATTCAATCAAATGGCGACCAAGGTCATCTTCTTCTTTGTCTCTGCCTTGTGCATGTCGTCTCTAGCCGGCAAGGCTATGGCCGATGCCGATGACCTTGACAGTTTCAAAATTCAGGGATCGGTTTACTGTGACACATGCCGTGTCCAATTCATTACCCGTCTCAGCCAATTCCTTGAAGGTATAGTTTTCATATGCATGCAAATTACACATGCTTATACTATTAGTCGAAAATCTAAAATGCAATAACAATATCCAAACAGTAATAGCTTAGTGGTAACATCATTTCCTATTCATTTATATATTTTTTCTATATATACTAATATAGAATCAAATTTACTCCAATCCACTTTTATTTATTTCTCTAAAATATAAATTACTATAATTTCTTCCATATCTTAGAGAAAATAATATCGTCTAAATTTAGAGTAAAAAATAGAAGAATATTATTTAGATGCATACATTAGAAACATGTCTATCATATATAAGGGTTGATTTGGCCCTAAGCGTATATGTGTTGATCAAGGATTTAATTTCTGTTAAAAGTCGATGTTGCTTTTTCTTCCTAAGAATGCCTTTTTCTTCCTATTATAATTGTATTTTGTTTCATTTTTTGTTTTTTGATTTTGGTGGGTGAAGGAGCAAAAGTGAAGCTAGAGTGCAGGAGCAGGACTAACGGAACCGTGGCGTTGACAAAAGAAGCCGTGACGGACAAATCAGGCAGCTACACAATGGAAGTGACCGGTGACCACGAGGAGGAAGTGTGCGAGCTCGTTCTCCTCGAATCACCAGACAGTGCTTGCAGTGACGTCAGCCAAGATGCTTACCTACGTAATGCCGCTAAGGTTAGTCTGACGGCGAATGACGGTATCGTCTCTCACGAGACACGTATCGTCAACCCTCTCGGTTTCATGGTTAAGACGCCGTCACCTGAATGTCCCGCCGCTTTTAAGGAGCTCGGGATCGTTCCTGACGTCACCTTCTAAATATGATGATGACTTCATGTCAGAGATCATTATTTTAACTGTCATCATGTATTGTTTGTTTTCTTATATATAAAAATGTAATTTAATATAAAAATACAAAAATGTGGTAACTAATATACTTTATTATAATTTCGAGCAAATTAAATTAATTATCGTCATATATATATATATATATATATTAATATATATATAGATTAGTGTATGATTAACGCAGAAACTCCAAAAGGAGTTCTTAATTTTTTTTTTAATTTTAAAAAAAAAGAACCAATTGCGGACCGCCACGTGTCAGTGGGATCCACAAACAATATAAGAAACACCACAAAATCGATCCTTATTTGGTGACTCTTAAGATCGGTTCAATCAAATTTGTGGGGTCCAGAGTTTTTAAAAACTCTTTAGAAACCCGCGATAATGATTGTCTTATGTTTTTCTTATAGCTCACGTAGATTTCGTCCTTTGTAGAGCTGATATAGATTGCATCCCTCTTTCTTTTGTAGGGTTATTGTAGATTGTTTCTCTTAGGTTTTACATCTCTCTTATAGCAATCCCATTAGAGCTAGATTTGATTTCTCAACAGTATCTAAAACTTAAAAAAAGAAAATTTAATAGAATGAATATTTCTTTCAACGATGAAAACCCATTCCATTAAATAATATTTTGAATTGTTAGATACTGTTTTGGGGGTCAAAGTTGTTAGATACTTATGTTAGCTGAAAAGGTTTCAATTCAAGTGCTATTAGAGCACTCTCAATAAGGATTCTAGCTTTGATATTTTAAAATACATATAAATATTAATATAAATATATATATATATATATATATATTTATTGAGAACCGCGGAACTAAAACCTTTCATTTGAGGTGTTTTTAGAGCTTCTGCAGATGCTATCGTTGACAGGGTTGGTATAGATTACATTTCTCAGATTCCGTACGTCCTTTATATAAGGGTTATTGTAGATTTCGTCTCGTGTGATACTGTAAAATATGGGTTTCTACAATAGTGATATCAGATTTACGCATTAGTGTCAATGGTCTCATCAGTCTGCTCAAACATCAGCTGTTTCATGAAAGCTCTCGTAATATGTTCTCTTTTTCCACTATTCCTCTTCTTTTTTCTCCTCGTATATAGGATCTTGTGCCTTCTTTATTAATAGAACGGGTCGCTAAATGTTTCCTAATTCATGTGTATAGCCTTATAGGTACCTATTCTCTAATTAAACAATATATATATATATATATGCTCCCTCTGTTTCTTAAAAATAAATTTTTTGGAGTTTTTACACATATTAAGAAAACGCATTAAATCATTTTATTAAATGTATTGATTTCTGTAATTTTCAGTTTTCAATAATTTTTGACCAATAGTAACTCAATAAAGTCAATCAATTTTCTTGAAATTTGCAATATTCTTATAGAAAACATAAAAAATCTATCTTTATGAAACAAATTATTTTTCTAAAACATCTATTATAGTGAAACGGAGGAAGTATTTTTTTTTTAATACCATTCGTTTCATTTCCTTCCTTGTCTGAGTACCTTTACAACAAGTCTCTGAAAACAGCAGCGATAGAACAAGAATAAAGAGGAGTAACCAAACTATAGAGAAACTCAAGTGAAGCAAGATACTAGGACATATGTTTTTTAGTTGCTGTAGTGACGAAACCAGAGAGATAAATCTGATGTGCGTTGTTGCCTTGCAGAAGTGGAAATTATTGTGAGATTAGAAATATTTCTTTTTTTTTTAAATTAGTTTACTGCAAATTCATCCTAACCCTAATGGAATATTAAACTTTTTGATGCATTCCCTATCGTCTGATCTGCTCATTTTCGATAAAAACGCATTTAATGCCATAGTATATATTTCCAACTAATAATAGAGATAGTCGGATCATCTGTTACCAGACTCGAATTTTCCACAGTGATTTTATTTCAAAAGAAACTCGAACCTCAGGAGAACATTTATATCACATTTCCAGATCTCGCTTATCACTTGGCCAAAGCTATTACGAACAATATTATGATTTTTATATTTGGTCAAACTCGAACCTCAGAAGTAAATAAATTATTTCCAAACCGAAAATCAAACTACTTCTTTTCTGCAAAATTTACTTTGATCTTATAATTCGAATGTTGATTTATTATTCTTTTGAAGATTGGCTTAATTGGAATGTTGAATTGTCCTCGATAAACCCTAATGTTCAAGGCATTATAACGATCTTACCAAAAGAATTGTGCAAACAATGTTTTCAAATCCATATTACATATTTGCCAAAGGTCACATATATCATTATCATCAGCAGCTCGAGTTCAATACTTCCAAAACACACACGAAATTCCTACTCCACTTTTTTTTTCTTTTAAAAGATCAAAACTTCTTATTATTTACATACTAACAAAATAATAATCCCTGGTAGTAGAATAGCATATATTCATTTGAAATGGTTTCATCAACTAAAAGTTCCATTCACTTAAAGATGAGTAGTTAGTCACTACTCGTAGCATCATTTTCGAATAATTTAAAAGGAGATATCCAATCTATCTTAATACATTTTTTATTTTCTTAATAGAAAATAGACATGCTAGTTGATTAACGGCCAAAAAATACAGTTGTTTCCGCAGAGATGTGTATTGATTAAGACTTAAAACATTGAATCTGGGCTGGGGGGCTTCTTGATCAAAATTGGTCTCATGTTTTTAAATTTAATATCGTCTAACAACAAAGAAAAAGTAATACAGTTGCATAATACTATAATAAAAATAATGTCCTGTTTTGAAAAAAAAATTGACAAAAAAATAAGATCAAATCTCTTAAATAAATATTTTTAAAGTTTATGTCACAAAAATAAGACCAAATCTCTCAAATAGATATTGTATGATCCAAGGTTAAAACTTAAAAACACATGGACCCAAGTCCCACGTGAATATTTTTTTTTTTCTTTTTGTATCGAGTGGAATTCTGTTGATGTTGCGTAAAAAAGTAGATCGAATATATTGTCCCACACAAGATCTTCTCTTACAAAATCTTCTCCAGCAATGCTTTTTAGGGTTTTTTTCCGTCGGATTCCTGTTCATCGTTCACCGGAATCTAATATTTCACCAGCTACCAGTTTTTAATCCCCGACAAAGCTACTAAATATATGTATCAAATAATATGCTTATCTTTAATTATTATGTCTTCTCTTTTATTTTATTATGCTTTTTATGTTCTGTGCTGGAAATTATTCTATGAACTTACTCAAAGGTTTACCCTAACACACAATAGTAAATACTCCCTTTCATATTAAGTGTCGTTTTAGAGCATTTTTTTTGTTACAAAATAAGTGTCGTTTTTTACTTTCAATGCAAAATTTATTAATTTTATTTTGTAATTTATTTTTCTATTAGTTGAAATATGGTTAAGTGCATATGTAATTGTATTTTAATATAAAAATATGTAAAATTAATTATTTTATTAATATGTGTGTAAAAACGTAAAGTGAGATTTATAATAAAATAGAGGCAGTAGTGTGTTTTTTTAGTTGTCAACCCCACATCTTTAGTAGTGGTTATTCAGTTACAGCGATACATATTAGTAGGGTTTTTAATTTGCTTACTATTTTATTTTAAAAGTTCATTGCATGAGCATGTATACATGTTCAAAAGGAAACACATGCGTTGATGTTGTTGTGATCTCAATTCGAAATCTGGTGGAAGAAATGTTGTATATCGTTTCATTAGTATTAGCAAAGGCCGATTTTGGACCTATTGGAAAGATTAAGTTTCAAAACTCAATTCTTCTTGATTAATCGACAAGAAAAAAGAAAAAGAAGCACGCGATATTTTATCTTGTTTTGTCCATTTACATTCATTTATGCGTTGTCCACTTTCATTTTTTGACATCAATGTTAAACTGCTGTCCACTTTCATACACATCTATGTTTAGATAATTAGTCATTGCATCGTATGTGTTTTTTTGTTTCTGCTAATATGTATGAATATGGAGCCATTATTTACTTTTAAAAGGGAAAAATGGAGTCACTATTTACTTCATATTCCTTTGATTTTTAATCAAAAACAAAACACAGCTTCACGTAGATGAAAAGTTCTTTTGTGTCAATCATCGCAATTTGGTATATCTTTGAAAATTTTCAGTTGAAAAAGTTAATATTTAAATAAACACTGATATTAACTTTTGCTATTGTTATTGCTTGTTGCTATCAGTACGACGATGATGGATTTGACGGTCATCATCATCCATCTATCTATTCCTTATTCATAATTTCTTGGGGGTAAAATTATGCATAAAGTTTATAGATATTATAGGCTACATGATTTAACAACAATAGCCACTAAACTAAGCAAGTTGGAGAAATCAATTAATAAATCCATTATTAAAACCAATTATGATTGATTTGGGTTGCTTAGTCGTACAATGGATAGCTTAAACAAATAAATCTTTAGAAAATTTAAAAGAAGAGTATATCATTACAGTGCGTAAATAGCCACATCAGTGACCAAAAAAAGAATTGATTAACAACCCAAATATAATACTCCCTCTATTTCTTAAAAATCGATTTTTTGAAGTTTTCACACATATTAAAAAAACGCATTAAATCACTATATTAAATGTATTGATTTCTGTAATTTTCAGTTTTCAATAATTTTTAACCAATAGTAACTCAATAAAGTCAATCAATTTTCTTGAAATTTGTAATATGTTTATAGAAAACATAAAAAATCTATCTTTATAAAACAAATCATTTTTCTAAAACATTTATTATAGTGAAAGGGAGGGAGTAACAAATTATCAGTTTAATTTTTTGTGTGAAGGAACGAGAGCACCTTCTCACGGGTCCCATTCATTGAAATATATTCTCTCTTTTTGTTTAATATAAAAATAATGTGTACTAATTGTATATATATTATTACAAAGTCGATATTTGAATATTTTGTGTACGTTGCTAAACTATTATTTTCTAGGATGATGACAAAGAAAGTCATAGAAAGTAACTTGTCAACATGACAATCACAAAATACAATATCTGAAAACTAGTAAATAAAAAATAGTAAATGAAATGAGAAAAAAATTCAGTAGTTAGATTTTATTTTATTGTCATACTAGATAGATTGGTCATTATATTATTTATTTATAAATATAGTCTGAATACAATAAAGCTTTTACATTATCTTAGAAATTAATAGTCTAAATCTCAAAATTACAATTGTCTACAATGATTTCATATATATATATATATCTATATATATGTAAATTCACAAGATGTTATATAAAGTAGTCATTATTTAGTTGCAATAGTGCATTAGATGGATTAAGGTAGCATATTTGATGTTTTCAATTCTTCTTAAGACATGTGGTCCTATGGGAAACTAAAACATTATTGGGGTTTTTTCAAAAACAACCTAAAAATTCAAGTCAAACCCAAAACCAACCTTTTTTTAGTTACTATTCATCATTGAATTTTCCATAATACCCATAAGTTTTTGAATTATTTACAAATTTGCCATTATTATTTATTTATTTATTAATTTCGAAAAATACAAAAAACCAAATACACCCTAAACATTTCTTCTTAATTACAACTATGCCATCATCATCAATATTTTCAACCACCATGAACCACCATTTTTGATCTCTTAAAGCTTTAGAATTGAATTTTCAACCACTTTTTCTCATTCTAAACAAGCAAATCTTCATTTCCTCTCATTTTCTCTACATTTCCATCTAAAAATCTCTCTTAACCTTCATAATCATAAACTTCATAATTTCGTATTTTTTTCACTTGTGAATCGTCAAAAATGTTTCCTTTTGGTCATTATTGGAGTTTGGACAGTTGAAAAGGCTGGAAACGAGCTTCACACTGCAAAAAGGTAACTATTTTCATGGTTTAAGTCGTTTCTCAGATCTGTGTCGCGATAGTAGACTGTTTTATATGTCTACGCCCTTATGTAGACATACAATGCAGTCTATTTGTCAACGCACATGTCAGTTTTGCAATTGACTAAACGGATTTTTTTTTGTAACGTAGCCTTCCCCGACAGTCTACATCTTAACCTTTGACAACAAAAACAAAAAAGTACGTAGACCTACAAAGACGACTACGCAAAAGAGGTTAGTTTTGCATTTGAATGAACTTTTAACTTTTCATAAGCAGACTTCAACATAAGTCTACGAAGCGTAGACTGCCGAAGAAGTTTACTTAAGGTCAGTTTTGCATTTGACCAAAATTTTGACTGCGTTGAAAATGTTAGTTTTGTGTTTGACTAAAACTTTTTAAAATTAATTTTTTTTTTTAATATGTAGACTTCAGATGCAGTCTTCTCTTCCAGAAAAAAAAATGTAGACTACCTGTGAAGTCTATTTTTTTATTTTGGTCAAATGCAAAACTGACTCGTCGGATTTGAGAGTAGACTTCTTGTGAAGTCTACAAATCTGTAGACGTTCATTTCAATCTACCCCCTAAAAAGTCAAACATAGTCAATTGCAAAACTAACCTCATTCAAAAAACCTAAAACATGTAGACTGTATATTTAGTCTACCTCTGAAAGTCAAATCCTGGAAAATTCTGGTCAATAGCGAAAACTAACATTTTTGAAGTTGTAGACTGAAAACGAAGTCTGCTTATATAAAATCACAATTTTTTTCAACTATAAAAAGTAACCCGTAAAATTTTCAATTGCAAAAACTAACCCAAAGAGTAGACCTATCTGACCGTCTACGGATGTAAACTGAAAAGAAAGTCTACCACGTTGTAGACTGAACATGGAGTCTATTTTGAAATTTTACATTAAAAGTTAATTTGTGTACTGTGCATTAAATTTTTTCACAATTTTTTCGTTTGAAAGTGTGTAATAGTTAATCCTAATGGGTTTGAGTGATTTTGGATAGAAAAAATGTTGTAATTATGAAAGTATAATACTTTTGATTTTGCTATATTGCTAGGAAACAATTGTAGACATATTAGATACAATGATACATCCAAACTGTCCAGGTTAAACCAGTGTTGTCTTACTGCTTTGGATGTTGTCTTATGTATTATCTCTTATGTGTTGAATTGATCAATTGTATTATTGCTTTGGATGGTGTCTTATTGCTTTGGATGTTGTCTTATGTCTTATATATTTAACTTATCAGATGTATTGTCGCTTTGGATGTTGTCTTATTTGATGAACTTTTGTTGAAATCGTAGGTCTTAATTTTTCTATTACTTTGAGTTCTAATGTTACTTTCTGTCGTGCAGACCAACATGTTAGTCTTCTTGAACAAAAAGTAGACTTCTTTTTAAGTCTCTTATAAAGGAAGACTAATATGTAAATCTCTGGATTGTATTGGAATTGTACTTTTGGTCGAATATGAATTAAAATCTCTGAAAGAAGAGTACTATACTGATACAAATGATGATATTTTGATATATAGTCGAGTACCAGACTTCTATAAAAGTATTCTGTAAAAGAAGACTAATACTTAAGTATGTTGCAAGCAAATTACATAAGTTTGTTACAACCATATGTCTGGTACAAAAGCCTGATACAACCGTCTGTTACTCACAGTTCTTGAGCTCCTCCCTAGAGTATACAACCTCGATAGGAAATCAGGCTTATCCATTTTGTAACATGCACCAAGAAGACACAAACAAAGAATTATATAAGTGCATTCTACACGAGAAGTCTACAATTTAAAATGAAGCCTACACGAGAAGCCTATAAATTCAAACATCAGTGTACTACAAATTCAAAACATCAGTTTACATGAGAAGTCTACAAATTCAAAATATCAGTTTACAAAATTCAAAATATCAGTTTACAAAATTCAAAATATCAGTCTACAAATTCAAAATATCAGTCTACAAATTCAAAATATCAGTCTACAAATTCAAAATATCAGTCTACAAATTCAAAATTTCAGTCTACAAATTCAAAATTTCAGTCTACAAATTCGAAACTTCATACTACACTTCAAAATGAAGTAGACTCACCGGAAGCAGAGAAATGGATTAGAGAGGATGCAATGCTCGTTAGAGAAAGGGATCTAAGACTGACCGACTCAGATCTGAATCAAAAGAAACTAAAAGGTTAGTAAACAAGGATGAGCTTGTTAGGTTATTAGTTAAACGAGAGATAGAGATAACAGAGAGACGTACGTTGGAAAGATGAAGCACAGTCACTTGCTGGCTAGGACAGAGAGATGAAGTAGAAGCCATGATACTGACCGGAAGCAGAGATTTGGACGAGAAGCACCGTTCCTTAGAAGTCGCCGGCTCAGATCTGAAAAGAGAAAAAGGTAAAGGTGGTCACTTTTTATCAACAGAGAGGTAAAACAGAGACATTTAACTTACCAGAGCGATGGAGGAGACAGAGACGAAGCGGATGGGAAACTGCGTGGATCGAGTTCACCGGAAATCTCGCCGGAAATCGCCTAGAGAGAGATACGACGAAGATTAGTTTTTTTTTACCTGAAAAGCTTGAGAAATCGTATTTATATACTAGGTTAAATTGTGTGTAGACTGAAAAAAAGGTCTACATATATGTAGACTTTATAATATGTCTACGAACCCCTTAACCACAAATCTCAAACCGTAAATGTTTTATTTGATCATCAAATTATATTGGTTAAATTCGGTTAGGTTAAATTGTGTGTAGACTGAAAAAAAGGTCTACATTTATGTAGACTTTATAATATGTCTACGAACCCCTTAACCACAAATCTCAAACCGTAAATGTTTTATTTGATCATCAAATTATATTGGTTAAATCCGGTTAGGTTAAATTGTGTGTAGATTGAAAAAAGGTCTACATATATGTAGACTTTATAATATGTCTACAAATCCCTTAACCAAAAATCTCAAACCCTAAATGTTCTTTAAAAATGTTTAATTATATTAAATTTTAATTTTTTTTTACTTCATATTATCCATTATATTATAATGATTAGTTAAAAATATTACAACAATTATTTTTATACATTTTTAAAATTAAATTATTAGATAAAATTATGGTATAGACTACATAACAAGTCTACCGAATGAATAGACTTCGTACGAGGTTTACATATACGTAGACTTCTTTCTGTTACGTGTAGACTAACAAAGGATAAAAACGTAAAATACACTTCTGTTTTTTTGTTTGGTTATAAGGGTTAAATAGTACTTTTATCACCCTTGTAGGTTGGTTTTGCATTTGATTGAAATTGGAGTACACTTATAGGTTTAAATTGAAATTTTAGGTTGGTTTTAGCAAATTCCCAACATTATTTTTCAAAAATAATGTTATATTTCATCATGACTGAAAATATATAATTCTGATTCAGTAAGTAGTGATAGCATGCATGGTTTTAAATACAATAAGATGCGGATTTTCATATTCGCATGAAATGATCAAAATTTATTGACATTTTATACATGTATCATTGTATCTTAAAAATGTATACATGTACCTCTCTTGCTTTCCTTTACTTTAGTTCCACTTTTAAACCTTGAATTTTTCTCATAAATCAAAACATAACACCAAAACGGCACCAAGACAAATTAGATTGATCCCTAAGATATGTCTTCGGATCATCACACACCATCTTCTTCCTCCATCCACCAAAAGCCACCGCTTCCTTCTCAACCGCAGCCGCAGCAACCGCTCAGCCGCTACGAGTCCCAGAAACGCCGCGATTGGAACACGTTCATCCAATACCTAAAAACGCAGAATCCACCGTTGGTGATGTCTCAGTTCGATTACACACACGTGCTAAGTTTCCTCAGGTACTTAGATCAGTTCGGTAAGACCAAAGTACATCACCAAGCTTGTGTCTTCTTCGGACAACCAGATCCACCAGGACCGTGCACGTGTCCTCTCAAACAAGCTTGGGGAAGCTTAGATGCTTTGATCGGAAGGTTGAGAGCTGCTTATGAGGAACACGGTGGCGGGTCACCGGATACTAACCCGTTTGCTAACGGGTTGATCCGGGTTCACTTGAGGGAAGTGAGAGAATCTCAAGCCAAGGCTCGTGGGATTCCGTACAGGAAAAAGAAGAGGAGGAAGATTAAAAACGATGGGGTTGTTGCCAAGAAGGATGCTGAAAACTCTTCGACTCATAATCAGTCGTCCACTTGATAATTTATCATATTAAAATTTTCCGATATAGGTAATCTATTTTGAAACTCTCTCTTTTTTAATTAATTTAAACTTTCATATGCTCTTTTTAAATTGGAACTATTCTCTCTGAATAAGTGCACCACAAAACTCAAATTATCATATCAATAATAGTGATTTATTCCATAAACTTTCTTGATAATTTATGTTGCTATTTTATATATGTGTATACACACGAATAATTGGTATTCAAAATTACATATGATTAAGGGATAAAAGACCGAAAATATAGTGTGTTGTTTTGTTATCAGCTCTTAGAGTGTCCAATTTTGAATGGTATTTTAATACATAAAATATCTGTACGCTGCATTGCATGCATAGTGATCTATACTCATACACTGGTACACATGTAGGTCAGTAATATTTTTTTACATTTACACATTTAAAAATACTTGTATATGTGTAGATATACTTGTCCTCGCAAAATACGAAGTTTAGTTTTATGTGTGTATATATATGTAGCTATATATTAGCTATGGACCATCTATGAGTTAGACATTCTGAAATCCGTTTGGGTCGGGTATTTCAGATTTTCGGTCCGTTCAAATATTTTTATATTTTGGATCGGGTTCGGATATTTGTAGTTTGGGTTGGGTACTTGGGATTGGATTCAATTATTTGAAGTTACTTTAAAAAACAAGATCGGAATGAATGGAAATAAAAAATCTGAATTAATTGTAATGTAAATGTTGTAAAACTTAACAATATATATATATATTGAATATATAAATAATGATCAAAATAGACTTAAAATTGTTTTTATTCTCAAAATAGCACTCAAGGAGAAAAATGATCAAAATATATTTTATTAAAGGATGTAAATATACATTTATATCTCTTAGGTTGACTAATTTAAACTTAGGGTTTAGAGTTATGGGGTGGAGTTTTGGAAGTGAAATTTAAAATTAAAAAAATATTAAAATTTTCAAAATTAAAAAAAAAATCTATTTTGATCATTTTTTAAGGTCTATTTTGTGACAAAAATTTTAAAAATATCTATTTGAGAGACTTGACCTTTAATATATGTTAAATTTACTCCAAAATAAAAATACTGTTATGAATATTATGTGATGTCCATTAAGGAAATTCTTAGATTTACTTGATTGTCAAGTCTACTTGTTCTCCAAGTTCTACTTGGTCTCCAAGCTATTGTAATCTTATATAAAGGACTCATTACTCATGGAATAAGACACACCAATTCCTCTCTTCTCTTCTCTACTTACAACACGTTATCAGCACGAAGCTTTAGCGATCTTGAGCTAATAGGTATAGATTTTTATTATGTTATATTTTTAGTCTATATTCAATCCTTCTTCAAATCATGCTTGTTATCAATTCATGGTTTGTAAGAAGGGATTCATACACAGTATGAGCTTAGGAGCTTTAGTCGACAATATTGATCTATCCTTGTTTCAAGGAAAGAAAATCATTCGATTAAAAAGAGATCTTGTCGATGTTTCTAAAGCTAATGCTCAATAGTATGTGTTCTCTTTATTAATCATATGTGATGCTTATATTTTATTATTAAAAGTAATCATATTACTGCATAATACATTATTTATTTTCTTATAGAGTTACTATGATGCTTCTTCATTTAGTGACAAGTTTAACTTTTAACACTTTACACATACATGAGTTTGATTTTGACATATTTTTATATGTAGGTTGTTAATTCACATTTATTCATCATTGCATATTGACAACCTTGATTTATAATTACTAATTAAAATTTATTCATTGATCGCATTCACTGTTAATGAACATCTCATATGCATTTATACTTGATATGTTATGCGATAAATAAAATATACATATTGGATTCATAGGTTAATAATTATTTACTAGATTTGATAAGATATTGCATGTTGGTTTAAAATTTAGGGTTCAATGCATGTAATATATATGAATGCATATAATATAGTAATAAAGTGTTACGGTTGAATGCATGTAATATATTATTTACATATATGAGTACATACAATATTGTAAAATTTTATGGTTGAGTGCATGCAATATACATGTAGTAATAGAAAAAAAAAATTATTTTTAGAAAACGAAATCGGTTTATTCGAGATATATAACTTGTAAATATATCTTATTATTATTTTCATTACGATTGTGTATACGAGATTTTTTGACTTAAGGTTTAACCTTAAAAGATCCATAAGTTTTGGAGAACAATCCAAAGAAAGGTGTAATCACTTGAATATGATTACCTAAAGCTCATTATGTGTTTTACATCTAAAGATTACAAGACCTACGGTCTGTAAATAAAGCTCAACTATGTTGGATGCTAAGTTTAAAAATAAAATATTCCTAAAGAGAATATCAATGATGCAAAGATATTGTAGAATAAATCTTTTTACACAAATTAAGTTGTCGAACAGACAAATGCTTGAGAAAAGAGATTAAATAAGCTTATAGCTATGTTTTATCTCTTTGAGACTAAGAAAAACAATGAGCTATTGAAGTACGATGATAAATCACGTCTAGTTGATTAGATCTATTCTTTTGAAGAGAATATGATATTTTATACTGAGAAAGAAAATCCACACAGATAGGAGTGGTCAAGAAAATAAAAGTAAAAGTGACCGTAGACGTGAATGTGGATATATATGGTTATGATCAAAGGTCAAAACCAAAGAGTTTCTTTATAGAACTCATATTTTCACTTGAAATTGAGAAAATAAAGATGGTAATAAAGTGAAGATATTCATTCATATAAAGATGAAAGAAAATTATTGTGAGTACCTTACAAGGTAATAAAGTTTATATAATGTTCAAGAAGAGGATGTATATTAATACTCTAGAAGAGTACATAAGTACTCCATAAGAGTACATAAATATTAATGTATCTTCAGAAGTCTCAAAAGTAAGAAGGATCTAAGAAAGAATACATGACCCTAATAGGGTATATTATTGATTTTAATATGAGATTTAATTCAAGATTGATAAACCTATAGTGTTATCATCTTGAGGGGAAGAGTTAGAGAATCTCATATTTTATAATAAGTGGAACATCTAGAAGATTTTCTAACTAAACTGAGATTGATGAATCTTTCTTAAAGTAAGTCCATAAAATTTTGAGACAAATATAATTCTGAGATAGTAAGGAAATGTTAAATTCATTCCAATTACAAATATTCTTAAGGCTCTAAAAGTTATTTAGAGAATATAAACATCCTTTTATACATTGTACTACACAAAGATTAATGTAGTGGAGATAACTATATAGTAAACGAGAAGTTTACAAAATACTTGGCATGAACCAGTTAGACCATTTTGGTTCAGTAATGATGCGAAAAGATATTTTAAGATTTATGCGGAATAGTCATTGAAGAACCATAAGATTCATTTAAATAATTTGACATATGTTGCTTGCTTACAAAATAAAAGATTAATACGTTTTTCACCAGCCAAAAGAAGTTATTGGCATGAATAAAAGAGATGTTGGTGGACTGATCACCCACTATGCATCTTTATAATATTGGTGAATTCACTTCTTAAAGTCTTTGAAGACTATGGCAAATTCACTGGGATAAGTGCTAAACATTTTGAGCAACACTAGTTTGCATCAAGCCAATAAGTAATCACTAGTTCTCCCCACATTAGTATTGGGTCAGAAACCAACCATTTCATCTAAGAATGTTGGATGTGCGATAGACATCTCAGTTGCTCCACCACAAAACTTTAATTAAGATGAGTTTTCAAAAGAGGTTGGAAATATATGTTGGATATGAATCTCCACTGATACTTAAGAATGTAGAGCCATCCTTGAAGAATATAAGTAAGGCTCGATATGAATGCTAAAAGTGAATTAGTATTTCCAACATAAGGGTGAGAAAATAAACAGCTGAAAAAGTAAATAAGTTGATATGAATTATCATTGATCCTCGAACTAAAGAAAATGTCAGAAAAGTCCAAAAGATAATTCAATTAGAGCTTAGTAAAGCATTTACCAGACATATTTACTGACCCATATAAATAGAGTGATCAAGTCACAATATCAGCTATAAATGCTCCAATAAGAATTGATGTTCTAGAATAACAAGATCAAACTGCTAGCCACAACTAAAGTGTGGTAGACATGTTGGTTTCAAAGATAAAAATCCTCGTAAATGAAAAGGAGCATAAATAAATAATGGTCAAGAGGAAATATAGTCTTCGAATGATCTCCAGAAGAGACATTAAACATGACTGAAAGAAATTCAGGTACCTAAGACAATGAAGAGAGCTCAATAATTTATGTCATGTATAAAATAAAATGGAACCGATATGCAAATCGACGTCGATGCTATTAATGCATGCAAAGTAGCAGTTGATATGATGAATGAGAAAGAGGATCATGAAACAAAGTCTATTGAAAATGTATACAATGAAATGATTGGCCAAATCAGAAAGAAATAATAGAAAAAAAATATATAAATTCTCGTGAAAGCGAGCAGTATTTGGACCAGTAGTCCATACACCAAAAGGTGTAAAACCAGTGGGATATAAATGGGTTTTTGTGCGAAAGAGAAATGAAAATAGTGAGATTGTGAGATACAAAGCACGTTTAGTTACACAAGGATTTTCACAAATACCTGAAATTGATTATGAAGAGACATACTCTCCTGTGGTGGATGCTACTACATTCAGGTTCCTTATCAGTTTCGCGATAAAGGAAAGACTTGATTTACGCTTAATGGATGTAGTCACAACTTACTTATATGGCCCACTGGATACTGATATTTACATGAAAGTCCCAGAAGGATTTAAATTGCCAGGAGCAACAAATTCTAATTCTCGAGAAAGTTATAGCATAAAGTTAAATCGATCTCTTTATGGACTAAAACAATCAGGACGTATGTGGTATAATCGCTTAAGTGAGTACTTGTTGAAAGAAGGCTATAAAAACGATCCTATCAGTCCATGCATCTTTATAAAGAGATTTGAGAAATGATAGGTTATAATTGCAGTGTATGTTGATGATTTAAACATTATTGGGACTCCCGATGAGATTTCAATTACAATGGAATACTTGAAGAAAGAATTTGAGATGAAAAATCTTGGAAAAACAAAGTTTTGTTTGGGACTACAAATTGAGCACCTCAAGAATGGAATCTTAGTGCATCAAAAAACTTACACAGAAAAGGTGGCTAAACGATTCTCTATGGATCAAGCCCATCCTTTGAGTAGTCTTATGGTTTTAAGATCACTCGATGTGAATAAAGATCCATTCCGCCCTAAAGAGAAAAATGAAGAAATTCTTAGTCCTGAAGTACCATACTTAAGTGCAATAGGGGCATTAATGTACCTTGCCAGTCATACAAGACCGGATATATCATTTGCAGTGAATTTATTGGCAAGGTTTAGTTCATGCCCGACTCGAAGGCATTGGAATAGGGTAAAACATATACTTCGTTACCTCCAAGGTACGAAAGACATAGGTATATTTTTTCCTAACCCATCCACAGAAGATTTGATTGGTTATACAGATCTTGGGTACATGTCTGATCCCCACAATGCTAGATCACAAACAGGATATGTGTTTACTTATGGTGGAACTGCTATCTCTTGGCGTTCGATGAAGCAAACCATTTCAGCAACTTCTTCTAACCACGCAGAGATTTTAGCCATTCATGAAGCTAGTCGAGAGTGTATATGGTTAAGATCTGTCATTCAACATATACGAGAAGATTGTGGTCTATCTACAGGGAAAGAAGCTCCAACAATCATGTATGAGGACAATGCTGCATGTATCGCACAACTCAAAGATGGATACATCAAAGGAGACAGGACAAAACACATTCTACCGAAGTTCTTTTTCACACATGATCTACAAAAGAATGGCGATGTTCGTGTTGTTCAAGTTCGTTCAAGTGACAATTTGGCTGATTTATTCACCAAGGCGCTACCCACTGCTACTTTCAAGAAGTTGGTTTATCTTATCGGATTACGTCGTCTCAAAGATCTTGACGTATGTACACATTAGGGGAAGTAATTGCGCGCTGCACTCTTTTTCCCTTAACCATGGTTTTTCCTATTGGGTTTTCCTGGTAAGGTTTTTAACGAGGCAACATATACGCGCATAATAGACATCAAGGGGAAGTGTTATGAATATTATGTGATGTCCATTAAGGAAAGTCTTAGATTTACTTGATTGTCAAGTCTACTTGTTCTCCAAGTTCTACTTGGTCTCCAAGCTATTGTAATCCTATATAAAGGACTCATTACTCATGGAATAAGACACACCAATTCCTCTCTTCTCTTCTCTAGTTACAACAAATACACTGTTTTTGCATCAAGTGCTACAGAGATTCATAAAACTTGAAACGTGAAACGTGAAACTTGAAACTTCAAATGTAAAACCCAGCCTCAGCCTCATTGGTACGACTTCTTTTTCTTATCTTGTGGCGAGGCACCTCGTCAAACTTGCAGCAAAGTTTAAATCTCCCAATTGCCTAAGAGAGACATCTATTTCGGATGTGCTTGTCCAACATCTTGACAGGTGCTGGTACCGTGATTGGAATGTCCCCATGCCTTCTATCATTCCTCTTACGCCAGATAGAGTGGATGGTGATCTGAATAGCATATCGTATAATGAAGGTGGTGATCATATCATGACTGTTGTCAATCATAAGTTCCATTAGATCCGCCCAAATTATCGTGAACCGAGAACGAAGCACCCCTCTCATCAACTGTGACCATACAGTAACTGTGATCATATCATGACTGTTGTCGAGTTTCCAACTGGCTACAGAGGATACAGGACGAGCTGAGCCTTGAGTTCCATATTAGTGTATACACAACTCCGGTTTAGTTAGTATAGGATTGTACCGATGGTTAAGTTTCCTTTAGCTTAAACCATTGTATATATATTAACTCATGTACATTTTGTAAAGTTATGAAATTAGTTTTACACTATTCAATATGGTATCAGAGCCTTCAACGGCTTCTCTTCCTCAAATCGAGCTTCTTCGACGATGTCTATGGTGATCTTTCTTCTTCAACAATGTCACTAAGTCTCCGGAGTCTTCGATTTGTAGCTGATTTCATCGATCTTCTTGCTTCCGTTATCGATTTCATCTTCCGATTCATTCTCTTTCTTGCGTGGTTGATTCTTGCTTAATCTTGAGCTCCGATCTTCTCTTCCATGGCTTCCACACAGTCGAATCCAGCTCAATCTACTCAAAGGCATCTTGATTTTCAAGATCACTATGAGAATCCCTACTTTCTTCATAGTTCCGATCATGCTGGTTTGGTTCTCGTCTCCGATCGTCTCTCTTCCGGTGCAGAGTTTCATTCATGGCGGCGCTCTGTTCGAATGGCTTTGAATGTTTGCAATAAGCTCGGATTCATTGACAGTACGATTCCAAAACCAATAGATAATCATCGTGATGCTGGATCTTGGTCAAGGTGTAATGACATGGTTGCGACTTGGTTAATGAACTCTGTTTCTAAAAAGATTGCTCAGAGCTTGTTGTTTATGTCCACTGCTGAGTCCATTTGGAAAAATTTGTTAGCTCGCTTCCGTCAAGATGATGCTCCTCGGGTTTATGAGATTGAACAACGTCTTGGTAGTATTCAACAAGGCTCAATGGATGTTACAACATATTATACAGAGCTCATTACATTGTGGGAGGAGTATCGCAATTATGTTGATATACCAGTATGTACTTGTGTCAAATGTGAATGCAATGCAGCTCAATTGTGGGAGTCTTTACAACAACGCAGTCGTGTTACTAAATTCTTAATGGGACTTAATGAGTCTTTTGAGTCCAGTCGTCGACAAATCCTATTGCTGAAACCTCTACCGTCTATTGAAGATGTGTTTAATCTCATTACTCAAGATGAAATACAGAGAGTTATGAAGCCATCTACTAAGATAGACAATGTGGTCTTTCAGGCTTCAGGACCAGCCACAACTCCTACTTTGGATGGTTCACTGGAAAATCATGTTCTGGCGGCTCAACATTCTACTTCTTATCGTCAGAAACAGCGTCCTGTTTGCACTTACTGTGGCCAGCTTGGTCATATAGTCCATAAGTGTTCCAGACTACACGGTTATCCTCCAGGACACATGTTACATGATGTTTCTGGCCAATCAAAAGGACCTTCTCAGTTGCCTTATCCACAGAAAGGCCAATCAACCTATCAACGTCCTGTGTCTTCTCAGAACCAACATCATTCTTCTCATATGAAGAATAATACAGTGGCTAATGTGGTTACTTCCCCACATCCACCAGATGCTACGAAACCTGATCTTAATACATTGACTACAGCTCAAGTCAACAGTCTTATTCAACAACTTCAACGTCAAATTCATCCCTCAGTGTTTGTTGTTCCTGCTCATCGTACTTCTATCACTGAGACTGGTTACATGGATCCTCAATCCTCCTCGGGTATTATAACCTCTCCTTCTATCAACTCATACTCTAAACACCAAACACTTACCTTTCATCATCATTGTTTTTCTCTTTTGAATAACTCCCTTCCTAGTGGTTCTTGGATTCTTGACAGTGGAGCCACTACTCATGTATGTTCTGACTTAGCATGTTTTAGTCAACTCTCTCCGGTGGTTGGTGTCACAGTCTCATTGCCTAATGGTGTTCAGGAAATCATTAGTCATATAGGAACTGTTCATGTTACATCTACAATTGTTTTGCATAATGTTCTTCATGTCCCATCGTTTCGTTTTAACCTGATTAGTATCAATACCTTGATTAAAGATACTAATTGCTCTGCTCACTTTTATCCTGATTATTGTTTGATTCAGGAATCTATTTAGGGCTTGATGATTGGTAGAGGGACTCTTACGTGTAATCTCTATATTCTTGACACACCACTTACTCATTCATCACTTAACTTCTGTGGAACCTTGCAAGACGATGGACATCTTTGGCATCAACGCCTTGGACATCCATCATTAAGCAAGTTACAGCATATTCCTGTTATTTCGTCTTTGTCTAAGTCTAGTTTGTCTTCTATCACACAGTGTTCTATCTGTCCATTAGCTAAACAAAAGAGACTACCATATACGTCGCATAATAATCTTTCTTCTCATCTTTTTGAACTTGTTCATTTAGACATATGGGGTCCTTTCTCTATTGAGTCTATAGAAGGTTATAGGTACTTTTTAACCATTGTTGATGATTGTACTCGTGCTACTTGGATATATCTACTGAGAAATAAAAGTGATGTTTCACGAGTTTTTCCTTCTTTCATTAAACTTGTTCACACACAATATCAGACATCAATCAAATGCATTCGTTCTGATAATGCTCCCGAATTGGCATTTTCTGATCTTCTTCAAGAGCATGGTATGTTGCATCAGTTTTCTTGTGCATATACACCACAACAAAACTCTGTTGTGGAACGCAAACATCAACACATTCTTAATGTTTCCCGAGCTCTCATGTTTCAATCAAATATTCATGTTCTCTATTGGACTGATTGTGTGTCTGCTGCTGTTTTCTTGATCAATAAAACACCATCTATTATACTCCAAAACAAATCCCCATATGAGTTGTTGATGAACAAGGTACCAGATTATTCTTTTCTTCGTACATTTGGTTGCTTATGCTATATTTCAACTCTACCCAAAGATAGATATAAGTTTTCTCCTCGTGCTGAATCATGTGTGTTTTTGGGGTACCCTGCTGGTGTCAAAGGTTATAAAGTGCTGAATATTGATACAAATGTGATCTCAGTTACTAGAAATTTAGTTTTTCATGAGAATGTGTTTCCCTTTCAAGATTTAAAGCATGAAGTTCATGTGCATGATATGTTTTCCAATACAATCTTACATGTCTCTACACTAGTTTCTGTCGATTCTTTGGTTGAAGTTGTTTCACCCATCCCTATTGAATTTGTTCCTAGTAATACCATTTCCAATGAGACTACATCAACCACAGGACAGACTCGTCTACTTCGTGCTCGGCCACAACGTATTGCTAAGGCTCCAGGTTATCTTTCTGATTATCACTGTTCTTTCCTTCATAAAACAGACCCATCTTCATCATCTACCACTCCTTGATATCCTTTATCTTCTGTTGATACTTTCTCTAACTTTCAGCCCTTATACCAATCCTATCTTCTTTCTTATTCTCTTGAGTCTGAACCGACCACTTTTAAACAAGCCATGGCATCACCTGGTTTTAGAAAAGCGATGGCAGATGAACTGCAGGCAATGGAGGATAATAACACTTTCACCGTTGTCTCTCTTCCTCCTGGAAAGAATGTTGTAGGCTGTAAATGGGTTCATACGATCAAATATCGTGTTGATGGCACTGTGGAACGTCATAAATCACGATTGGTTGCCAAGGGTTTTACTCAACAAGAAGGTGTGGACTTTACGGATACCTTTTCCCCGGTAGCTAAGCTTACCACTGTGAAGTTATTATTGGCTCTTGCTGCCATCAAAGGGTGGTCTCTCTCTCAAATGGACGTTTTCAATGTGTTTCTTCACAGTGACTTAGATGAGGAAATATACATGACTCTTCCTCAAGGGTATACCTCTCCTTCTGGTAACCTTCCACAAAATCATGTCTGTCATTTGCATAAGTCGTTATACGGCTTAAAACAAGCATCCCGTCAATGGTATCATTGCTTGTCTGGTGTTCTCCTTCATGCTGGTTTTATTCAATCTCCTGCTGACAACACTCTCTTTGTCAAGCAGAGTGGAACCACTTTTACTGCCATACTCATCTATGTTGATGATATAATGATTGTCAGTAATAGTGATGCTGAAGTTTTATCTCTTAAGGCAATGCTTCATTCTAACTTCAAATCAAGGATTTGGGAGCTTTGCACTTCTTTCTTGGCCTTGAGATAGCTCGTTCCTCTACTGGTATTTTCGTTTCTCAATGAAAATATGCATTGAATTTGTTAGAAGACACATGGTTACTTGCTTGCAAGCCTAGCTTTGTGCCTATGGATCCAGTGGTGAAACTGCGTCGTGATTCTGGTACTTTGCTTGATGATCCAACTCAATATCGTGCCTTGATAGGTCGCTTGCTCTATCTCACGATCACACGTCCGGATATTACATATGCCGTGCACTCGTTGAGCCAGTTCATGTCTGCTCCAACAGACATTCATCTCCACGCTGCCTTTCGTGTGCTGAAGTATATTAAAGCAAATCCTGGTCAAGGATTGTTTTATTCAGCGAAATCAGATGTATGTCTTAATGCCTTTGCAGATTCTGATTGGGCTACTTGTCCAGATAGCCGACGTTCCATCACAGGTTATTGTGTCTATCTTGGTAACTCATTAGTTACTTGGAAATCCAAGAAACAAGATGTTATAAGCAGGAGCAGCACTGAAGCCGAGTATAGGAGCATGGCACATGCTACTTGTGAACTCTTGTGGATTCAACAACTTCTCACTAGCCTGGACATTCATGTTTCTGCAGGTGCTAAGCTGTTTTGTGATAATAAATCAGCAATGTATATTGCCACCAATCATGTTTTCCATGAGAGAACCAAACATGTGGAAATTGATTGTCATATGGTTAGAGATCAAGTGAAGAATGGGTTCTTGAAGCTGATGCATGTGAATAGTGCAAATCAACATGTTGATATTCTCACTAAAGCTCTTCATCCTGGTCCTTTTAAGTCCATTTTTTGTCGCATGACTACTTCAAGTCTCTTCACTCCACAAGCATGTTCCATTTCTTCGACTTGAGGGAGGTGTATTAGTGTATATACTCCGGTTTAGTTAGTATAGGATTGTACCAATGGTTAAGTTTCCTTTAGCTTAAACCATTGTATATATATTAACTCATGTACATTTTGTAAAGTTATGAAATTAGTTTTACACTATTCAATATTCCAGTGAAGCATACAATCCGCGGTGGAGAGCCGGTTATGAATAGCAAGTCAGGTGAAGAAAGCATACTTAGGCAGACAATGCTTAAAAGTGAACAATATAGGATTAAGCGAACAACAATACAATAGGTTGTTAACCAAAGAACAAGGCATCAAGTATTAAAGATGAAGAGCAATAATTTACCAAAACAACTTTAGCAAAAGAGTGTATCCTCCCGTAAAATCGAAAGGTGTGGAGAAATTAAAAACGAAACCATTATAAACTACACGGTGGAGATGAGGTTAGGTTTAGTGTGAACTGTGAAGAAAAATGAATGAGTCTAAACTATTAGATATTTAGGATTATTATATATGTTTTTGGATATTTCGGGTATCTATTCGGGTATCAAGTATTACCGATCAGATTAAGATATCTAATCTTTTCTAACTCAGTACCTGTTCGGATATTCTTACAGAATGGATCATGTTCGAGTTTGAGTTTTTCGGATTGGGCTCGATTCGTTTGGATAACCCCTAGACCATAGTATTTAATAAATGTTGGCTTGGAGTCTGCTAGCTAGGAATACTACCTAGGATGATTAGGATAAGCTTGTTTTAGTATTCTATAAAATGTCTGGTTCCCTTATATGTTACTGACTTTGAAGAATCGATTAGTTACAATTGGTATCAATAAGCTATGAACTCGGCTTTAATTACTTGCGCTCATCTTTTGGTTTTCTCGAATCATGTAATTAAACGATATGCATGAAAATTAGGATTCTAAGAAAAGAAAATATGACTTTTAAATGATCTTATACAATCATGGATTTTGTTAAAACATTCAGACATTAATCTACTGGTCCATTCTAAGTTATATGTTAGTTAAATGTTGATTCAACTTATGTGATAATGTGAATATCTTTTGTTATTTAAACTTATATTTTATAACTCATTTTTTAGAAAAGTTGAAAAAGTCACTCAATTATAATATAATCAACTAAAATAATATCACAAATTTTGAATACCTAATAACTTCTAGAAGATTTGATTAGTCAGTTTTACTTTTACGTGTTTACGTTAATTATTTGACAACTAATTTCATTTTCTAAATATTCATTAGTTATTAGTTATGAACCCTTAACCCACGACGAGCTTTCAAAATATTATGCTTTCGGTTCACTTATGCAACTACAAACAAATCACCATTTTAGCCTTTTCTATTTATTTTTAAAATAACATATATTAAATTATATCAATTTTACAAGATTGTGTATATATTTGTAAGTATAAAACTAAGCATTGAATGAATGCTACTAACGAACTTATATAAAACAATCTCCTATTACTTTTCATACATATAAGTTACAAAACTACTTAAAATTTGTAGGCATAGTAGTAAAATGAAATGTTAACCGATTATAATGATTTAGTTATTTTGTAAATATTCATATCCATGTCATGTTGTAGCATAAGAGCTCATCATCTTTTTCGGTCCTGTGAGTTCAACGCCTTTATGCAATCACGTTTTCTAAATAGGTTCACACATGATTCACCACCGAATTCTTAATTTCACACAGAGACACGCTGCCTTTCCATTCCAACGATGAATAATGTCACCTCATTTGGTCTTCGCATGACCCATCAAAAAACGATGCAACAACTCTCAACTATATTGCACCCGCACAAATAAGCCCTAAGCCTTTTCCTATCTTATATACACCATCCACACATTCCACATCTTGCATACAATCTTTAAACATCATTCAACCATGTCCGTTTTAACGACCTATCAATAAATATGTCTTTCACAAAACAATCATCAAGATATACACACACACACACACATATATATATATATATATATAAGCATATTGGATCTAGACAAACAACTAATGGCATAATTATAGATACACGTAGGTATGGAAGATCCACCTAGAGACTCATCCTTTGATGAGAAAATGATAGAAAGAGATAGAGATCGCAACCACCCCTCACCTTGGCCTAGATCTACGAGATGAGAGAGGAAACAATGTAGATTTGCGTTCTAAGGCTCCACAAACCAAATCTAGAAATATAAGGGTTAGTTTCCATTCAAACATTAAATCAAAGATCTAGAAGAAGAAAGAGATAACTAGATTATAAAAAGAGTGTTTGGGGTTTCTTTACCCTCACTAGTTGCTGGATCTAGAAAAATAAGAAGAGAAGACTCAAGAAAATTAGGAGAACAAATAGATACACAGCTTTGGTGAGACTACGCGGTGGTCAGTGAAACTCTAGTGGCCAACAACTGCTATAATAACTGGTTAGGGATTTACTAGGTTTTGCATTTTTAGAGAAAACTTTGAGGATTACCCCTTTTAATAGAAGATTCGGAAGAGAGATTCATGATATTCGGTTTGAGTTTGACACTCGTATCAATAGAGCTGTCAAATGGTTGGGATGGCCATTGGTTGCCCATGTCCAAATCTATTTGGGCATATTTTGGTTATATCCATTTTTCTACGTATGTTTAATTGGTCAAGAATTAGTAGATCAATTAACCCATGGGCAATTAGTGGGCTTAAACTATGTGGGTGTGGTTGACCCAATGGTCACATAAAGCTAGAGTTTAAGATATCTTTTTCATTTTAAAAAAAATCAACATCATCAATTTTCTTAAAAATGAAAAATCAAATTTAAAATAAAACTAACTTAAAAATTATTTTAAAAAAAACTAGAATAAAAATTAATTTTAAAATTTTAAAAATTAAAACTAAAACTAAAATTGTGATATCAACGGTGTCTTTCTAATTGTTGATAGTGTCATACAAGAGGATCGATTTCAATCTTACATATTGCAGCGGGTTATCCATCTTGGTTAAGCCATCTCTTTTTGTAGCCTTAAGTTCTATGTGATATGTCTAGATTTGAGCTTATCATTTTATTTTGTATTACATGTTGTTTGTCTCTATGGTTTTGTAGTCCTCCAATCTATTAATGAAGAGTGTTAAGAAAAACTAAAATTAGAACTCATACTTTTCAGTGCTAGTTTCCGAGTTGTTTCTATCGAGTTAAAACTAAAATTAAAACTAAAATTAAAATTAAGCTCTTAAGTGGTTGTAATGATGTACTTATGAATTTATGTATGAATTTTAGTCTTATCAACTGTATTCATAATTGTAGGTTTATGAATTGAAATTTGAATTTTTTTTATGGTCTTGTAATAGTGGCAGCTCATGTTAACATGAATATTAGTTGATTTGATTTTAAATGGACTTGTCCTTAATGTACATAGTAATTCTTTATCCACAACGAAAAATGTACAAATAGATATGAACTAATGGACGTGGATTAACCTAATTGACAGTTCTACGCGTCAACACATTATAGCTAAAATGTAAATTATATTTCTCCATCCCATTTAGTTTAATCAAAAAGTCGCTTTTATGAATTTGCCATTTCGTTACATGATATATATATATATATATATAGGAAATTCTGGAGAGGCATTGCTTGAATCTTATGGCCATGCAATATATTGGAGCTACTTGTATGTTGTATCCTACAGGAAGAAGAAACCAACAGCCCAAAGAAACTGAGACTATTAGAGCAATTCCATTGATGGTATGTGGGTTTGAGATTCTCAATAAATCTTAAGATATTTTAAATTATGTTTTCCATAAATTTAAGAACTATACAATAAAAGAATAATATTAATATATACATACATATATATTGAGAACCTCAAACCTACATACCACCAATGAGGTTACTCTTATGGGAGGGCACAGATCAAATAACTCCATAATTTTTAGTATTTGTGATTTTCTTCGTATCTTACGAATACTTGATTTTTTTATTTGCTTTGCTTTGGAGAAATTCAATTTTTTTTTGGATATTTGCGAATATTTACGGATATCTCATTTACATTGTTTAATACAAATAAATCTAAAAAAACTATACAAATTTGTTTTCAAAAATTATTTTTCATAATATAAAATGAAATAAAATTAATGAAACTATATATTCCATAAAATTCTAAATTAATCATTTTTCTTATAAACACACAACATTTTAGAAAATTTTTTTTTTATAAAGATTATATAATTAAATTTTAAATAAAATTAATAAAATGATATGTTAAAATAATAATTTTATAAAATTATACATATACAAATTTATATTTATTTGTAGATATACATCTATTTGTATAATGTGAGATCGAATAAGATATTCAGCTCTGAATTTTTTAGTATTTGATGTTTGCTTTATTTCTAATGGATATTAAGTCTTAGTATTTGCTTTGCTTCGACGATTTAAGGATATCCAGATTTTACAGATCGAATAAAAACGAATAACTAATCAAATTAAATTAACGGAGAGAATGCAGAGCCCTAGTTGCTCTTATGTTTGTGAAGCTAGTCGTGAGTCATTGGTCTGCTGTTATGACAGAAAAAAAAAAAGGAAAAATTGAATAATGTGGAAAATTTGAGAAGTGGCCCAAACATTGATTAGAAGACTTGACAAAATACACCCAATCCGACGACTTGAGCCAATCAATAAAAGTATGTGGCTAACTTTGAAACAGGTTGCCCAAGTAATTGATTGGAAGACTTGGAAAAATACACCCAATTCCACAAGTTGACGCCAAAGTCGTCAAAATGAGTTTTTGTTTTCCTTTCATAAATAGCTGCATTAGCCATAATCACACACACTTACCACTTTCCACACAAACACAAGAAGAAAAAGAAAAAGATAATATGATGATTTCAAGCGAATCTTATTGTTTTTCTCATATTGTGTCCCTATATTTCTTCTTTTTAGTTTTCCTCCTTCTACACACGTTTGCTTCTCCTATGCTCCAGCATTGTCATCATGACCAGATGAATGCTCTTCTTGAGTTCAAACACGAGTTTCCGGTAAATGAATTCAACTCAAACTCACCTCTAAATTCATGGAAGAAGAATAGTGATTGTTGTGTTTGGGAGGGTGTCACTTGCGATACTAAATCTGGCAAAGTGATCTCACTTGATCTCAGTTACATCCCTCTCAACAACTCATTAAAACTAAATAGTGGTCTTTTTAAACTCCATCATCTTCGTAACCTAAATCTTAGAGATTGCCATCTCCATGGAGAGATTCCTTCTTCTTTAGGAAACCTTTCTCATCTTGAATACCTTAACCTTTTGGGTAATTATTTGGTAGGGGAAGTTCCAGCTTCAGTAGGAAACCTAACCCAACTAAAATACTTGAACCTTAACAATAACAAGTTCAGTGGAAATATTCATGTTCCATCTGCCAACTTTACAAAGCTGACCCACTTAGATATCTCAAACAATCAATTCACAGGTGAATTCCCTCTTGTACTACTAAATCTAGCCACTAGTTTGTCAGTCTTAGCCATTAGCAATAATCTATTTAAATCCACGTTCCCATCTGATATGAGTCGATTCCACAAGTTGGAGCATGTTGATGTGGGTGGAAACTCATTTTTTGGTCCTTTTCCTACGTCAATGTTCATGATTCCTTCGTTAAAATGGGTTAACTTAAGGGAAAACCAGTTTCAGGGACCTATAGAATTTAGGAATATATCTTTGTCCTCTAAGCTTCAAAGTCTATTCCTTAGTCAAAACAAATTCCAAGGTTTCATTCCCAAATCCATATCGAAATTTCCCAATCTTGAGACGTTATTTCTTAGAGACAACAATTTCACTGGACCAATACCCATGTCTATATCAAAGTTGGTCAACCTTGTTACTCTCGATATTAGCCATAACAATGTCATTGGACAAATCCCCAAGTCAAATTTAGTCAAACTCGAGTATCTTGATCTTTCTTACAACAAGTTGGAAGGTGAGATACCAAGTTGGTTAGGGGGTGTGTTGGAGTTGATGCTTTCTCACAACTCATTCAACCGTTTTGGAAAGTCAATGGAAGTTTCTGATCTAACGCAGATTCAGACATTGGATCTTAGTTCAAATTCTCTTCAAGGACCATTACCTCATTGGATTTGTAAGCTTAGACCTTCAATGTTCTTAGATCTGTCCAACAATGTCTTCAACGGTTCCATCCCTCGATGTTTGAGGAACACGATTGTTCCTCTCAGAGCGTTAAATCTACAAAACAACAACCTCAGTGGAACTCTTCTTCCAGATTTATTTGTCAATGCCACAAAGTTAGAGTTAGTTGACGTAAGCAGCAACAAACTGGAGGGAAGACTTCCAGAATCATTGATCAAATGCATTTCGTTGAAGTTTTTCAATGTAAGAAGCAACAAGATCAAGGACAAGTTTCCATATTGGTTGAGTTCCTTACCTTCATTAAATGTCTTAATCCTCCGATCAAATGAATTCTACGGGCCGTTATGTCATCCACATGTCTCCACTAGGTTTCAAACTTTAAAAGTCATTGATATATCACACAACCACTTCAACGGAACTTTGCCACCTTTGTATTTTTCTGCATGGCATGGGATGACCATGCTAACCAAAGAACTTCAAAGTTACACCGTCTACATGGGCTATCCTGCTTATGGAGGTTTTTACCGTAGTTCGATGGAAATGGTGAACAAAGGAGTTGATACTAAGTTTGAGCGGATCAGGAAAGACTTCAAGGCTATTGACTTTTCAGAAAACAAGTTTGGTGGAAAGATCCCAAGTTCCATTGGATTTTTGAAAGAGTTGCGTCTTCTCAACTTGTCTGGTAACACATTCGCAAGCAATATACCTCAATCATTAGCAAATTTGACTAATCTCGAGGCACTAGACCTATCTCGAAATCACTTGTCAGGCCAGATTCCTAGTGATCTTGGTGGTCTATATTTTTTGTCGATCATGAACTTTTCTCATAACAATCTTCAAGGTCCAATACCACGAAGCACGCAGTTTCAAAGACAACACTGTTCAGCATTCATGGATAACCCCAGACTCTACGGTCTCGAAGATATATGTGGAAAAACTCGTGGCCTTAATACGACACCACAAGAATCCGAAGATTTGTCCGAGCCAAAAGAACAAGTGATTAGTTGGATATCGGCGGCGATAGCCTTTGGACCTGGTGTGTTTTGTGGGTTGGTGATTGGTCAGTTCTTTTCTCCACACAGACGCGAGTGGCCTGTTCGTGTTAAAGTTCCTTCAAGAGCAATCCCCAGATAGTTTATGTATGCTACAACACCACCTCTCTTTGAATGTTTGTGAAACATATGTATGTGTGTGTTTTTCAAATGTAATTTTCTATTTTTTTTTATATTTTAATAATCGTGTTTGGGGTATGTGATGAGTTAAAATGTATTCAAAAGCTTCTTCCTACATAAAATAAAATCTTGTGATCAAATGTATTCTTTTTTATTATTATGCAAGTTCCTCGGTTACACTAAGCTATGAAAATGAGATATCATCAATGCCTACTTTGTGAATAAAAAAAGGTTTGATGTTTGTGATCTTTGTGTCTTCTTAGGGATCTTAGTGGGTGTTATTTGGAAGGAATGTGTAATGCTTCGACCGCCCACGGCTAATAGGCTTCTCACGTCCATTCTCTCGGTCCGTGGACCCTAACCCTGCGACGAGCGGTGCGTTAATTTTTCGAAACTCCAAATCATTGTTTACTAAACCTGCAATCATCATATGATATTTCTTCGTACTTTGGCTTTACTCATACGGTATCGCGAATCACTTTCCGTCACTCATCCTTTCAATATTCCAGCATAAACATGCTTAACCATGAAATTCTAAACGAATGTATGCCCAAAAATATAAATGCACTTTGGTGACATAAGTCATCAAATCAATTATCTTTTCAACATATACCACAAAACGAGATGTTAGAGAACATTAGCTCATGAGCTTAGCCAATTGAGTGAACTAAGATCTCTATTAGGATCTCTTTGATGACTCAAACACTTTTGGTTAGTTTATAGACTAAACAGCTTCTTGTTCTTGAAGAATACTCTCCAGGAACAATTTCTCCAGTGGGATTCCAAAGGAGTATGGGAGTTTTGTAAAACTGGAAGTCTAAGATTTAAGAGATAATGATTTGAGCGGACAAGTTCCACCAGAGTTGAGCAATGAATATCACTAAAATATTTGTGGTCAACAGTTTAAATGTTTAGTGGTATTTAAAATAACATAACCCAATAACGTTCCAAGAAAAAAAAAACAAGTAGAGAAAACAAGTAAAGTTGCTGCTGAGCCTGCTCCTCAAGCTCCTATTCCTTCTCCTGAGATTATAACCGAAGCTTCCTCTCGAAGCAGCGAGTCTTTCCTGCAGTAACTAATGCAAAGAAGAGAATACCACCCTCCTTTTGAAAACTGGTCTTACTGGGCAGTTGCAGAAAGCGTTTGTTACGGGTAAAAATCTCACTTTTCTTTGTCTCTGTTTTTTTTATAAGGAACGTTAACATTTGAAACTGAGAACATGATGAAAAAATGTTATGTGTACTGAAGCTGAACCAGTCTGAGCTAGAGACAGTGTGTGAGGACTTCAGCAATATCATCGAGGCCTTTGATGGTTATACCGTTATAAAGGAACTTTGTCAAGTGGTTTTGAGATAGTTGTGGCTTCAACCGCGGTTTCTGAATCTGAAGAATGTACTAGAGCCATGGAAAATGGCATACCGTAGAAAGGTTAGTTACTCATCAACTTGAAGGTCTTACCAGCAATTAAATATATATTTTTGAATAGGAGTTAGTGTGTGTCTTCTTGTAGATTGATACACTCTCACGGATCAACCACAATAACGTTGTGAATGCTATTGGATACTGTGAAGAAGAAACCCTTTTAATAGGATAATTGTCTCCGGATATGCTCCAAATGGAACCCTTTTCGAGAATTTTCCTGGTAAATATTAGTTATATTGGTTTTCGTCTATGATTAGATAACATACTAAACTGATTTGATTAATCGATAGTTATAAAATAAATTTCATAAATAAACATATACAATTATTCATTGAATATATGTGTTTATTCTTTGAACATATGTGTCTTTTTAAATTTTATCTTTTGATTGTCTATAAATATGATACATTGTAAAAAGAAGAGATCAATCCAACTAATTACAAGAATAATTTTAGAGAAAAAAAGTAAAATGTTTTAAAGAGAGAAATTTTCAAGAAGTCAACTAGAAAGGTAATTAAACGATGACAAGTGGTTAATTTTCGTAAGTAGTTTTATCTCCGACTCTTGTGTAAATTGGGCGCACACGTAGTGCCTTTCACCTGAGATCTCAACCTAACAAAATAACACAACGTTGTAATTTACAATACAATTAATTCATGATATTAAACTGGACTGAGATGCATGGCACTAAACATTTTACAAAATTTATAGTACATTAGTCTTCAACCATTTAACAAAATGTTGATCTTTTTATTTGTTCAACTCGACTGTGGATATTATTGGCATTTTTCTTAACTTGAGTAACAAATAAGCTGCAAAATCACATTTTGTAATTAACAGATCAATATATGTATATATGAACACGCTTAAAACTTTAACATGTTAAAGAATGTGAACACTTTCCTCAGTAAAACACTTGTTATTTTACAACCGTTTTACGAAGAATCTTCACTTACATCATACAGTCATCGTCATAACTTTATGTATATTTTATGAAGAAATATTTTTCTCGTAAGTTTACTTCGAGGCCAAAATGTTTTTTTTCCTTGTAATATCGTCATCACTTCTTCATCAATTTATGAAGACCAAAATTCCTTATATTGCATTTATGTAACCGCTTTATCGCGAACTGACCGAATCTTGGTTGTTTTCTATAGAATCAAAGTTTGCTACTTTGAACTGCGAATTATTCGTTTGATTGGTTAAAGCTGTGGTTTTCAACTTTTTGCTCTAAGATTTAAGCTTTAGATTTTTAGCTTTGGCTTTAATTTATTTTACTTTAGAATTTTTTTCAGAGCACCGAATAAAAACTCTAGAGAAAGTGTTTTCTAGAGTTAACATATTTCCTTTTATAATTTTTTAACTTTGGATTCAGTTTTAAAAATAAATGCATGATTACTTTTAAAAATATTTGTAGAAATTAAAAAGCTGTTGACAGCTCCTACATCCACTACCAATCACCTCCTAAGTTAGAATAGTTGAGTTTTGCCAATACATCATGTGATCATTATCGGTTTAATCAATTTTTATTAGGCGTTTGCTGAACTGGATTTATATTTAAATTCTGCTCAAACAGAGTTTACATTTGAAATATACAAATTAGAACCGTACTGAATGAAAGTATTAAAAATCTCATCTAAGAATGGAAATCGGAAATCATCTTGCATCGGTCAATATATTCGCTTACAATTTATTTCTTATGTTGGAATTACGTTAACAGTTTTTATTCATGTCCTTTGACTGGGAACCATTTGCGGAATTTCCACAAGAAAAGATATTATGTATCTTAAAACTTATTTTATTTTTTTATTTTTATTTTTATTTTACTTTGTTCGACGTATCTTAAACTTGATTAAAAGTGGAAATAGGGCCAAAATATTTTGCAGGCTCTACTTGTAGTACAATTATCCGTGCCCCCTTTGTCCGTTTCCGTCTAAATAGCAAAACAAGCCCATCGTATTGTGTAATTCTACAAAGTACAAAACAAGAGAAAAAACATCCATTTTTTTTGTCAACAAAAAACATCCAATTTAATAAATTATAAACCACAATTTCACAAAAAAAAAAAACATATTGAGATTCCACGTACCCGCCGTATATGCTTGTTGTTATAATTACAGTTTTTAACTTAACGCACATATATTATACAATATAATTAAAAGTTATACAAATATGCACCAATCCAATGTATATAAGACTATCGAGTAACAATGTTTACTAAAATTCACGAACAACCCAACGAATAGAGAAAACATCCAGTTTATTTAAGGTTAAACAATGATTTCACAAAAAGCCCATCGTATTGTGATTCCACGTACCCGCCGTATATGCATGTTGTTATAATTTGAGTTTTTAACGTAACTCACATATATTATATATTGCATATTGTATAATATAAATGAATAAACATACATGCACCAATCCAATGTATATAAGACAATAGAGTAACGTTTAACAAAAGTCACGAACTATCCAACGAAGAGAGATGGCGAGTAGTAATAGTAGTTCGTCGAGTTATGGGATTGGGCACCTTCAAAAAAAATGTTACTATGAGTGGATGAGCTTACAAGCTAAACACATAGTCGATCTCAAAGAAGCACTCATGAGCCAACGATCAAACAACGACCATCACCATCATCATCACATACTCGAAGAACTCGTTGGTAACATCGTCAACGACTTCCAAAAATACGCCGAGAAACGATCGGAGCTGACAGATCGAAGCTGCTCTAGCTACTTTGCACCGTCGTGGAACTCATCTCTAGAGAATGGTCTTCTATGGATGGGAGGTTGTCGTCCTTCATCTTTCATTAGAGTTATATACGCTCTATGTGGATCCCATGCTGAAACTCATCTCTCTCAGTATCTCCTCCACATGGATGAAAACATCGATGATGGGCATGAGGGTGTTGATAGTTCCATGAGTGATCTTACCGCGACGCAGCTTGAGAAGATCAATGACTTACATGTAAAGGTGATAGGGGAAGAAGATAAGATAACTAAAAAATGTGCGAATATGCAAGAGGATGTCGCGGATATGCCTGTCGCCGTCACGGCTTTCTCGAGAGATATGGTTGAAGCTGACGTGGCGGTTGAAGATGCTTTGGATAAGCATGAAGAGTGCATGGGGGTTTTAATGGGGGAGGCTGATAAACTGAGGCTAGAGACGCTTAGGAGGATCGTGGAGGTTTTGTCTCCGGTTCAAGCGGCGGAGTTTTTGCTCTCCGGGAAGAGGTTACACGTGTCGTTGCACGAGTGGGGAAGAGCAAGAGAAGACCATGGTTGTGTGCACGTGAGTATGCAGCAGCGGCAAGAGGCGGAGCCGGGAAGTCAAAGAGATCGGCCACTTGTTGATATGTGAGTGTGACTTTTGTAACGTTTAATGAATAATCTTCTGTAATATTTTGGCCTAAGTAGAGAAGATATTACGTTAAGTGTCTTTATGTGTGTGTGTGAGTGAGAATGTTAAGTGTCTTTATGTGTTTGTGTGAGAATGTTAAGTGTCTTTATGTGTTTGTGTGAGAGAGAGACGTAGTTACGCTTTTGGTTATGTCTTATAAACGGGATAACAAAAGCTGTAAAACGTCAAGAGACGTCTTTTTCCTCCATTATGAATACAAATAAGTTATGAATCTAAACGTCAAGATTAATACTATGGTTTTTCTTTGCAAACTTGATTTTTGCATTTATTGATTTTTGTATGTGCAAATGTCTATGATATTTTTAGATTTAAGGAATATTTTAACTCTAACTGTAATAATGACCAAGCTTAATAGATATTTTGATACTATTTTTAAATTTTGACTCAAATTTTTCAGCTACCACAAGTTTAATATCTCTTTTTTAATTTACCATTAATTAATAACTATTTAAAAAAAAAATCTTAAATTAATGATGAAAATAGACTAAACTATAATTTTTATAAATATTTGTAAAACATTTAGAAACTCAACCACATCTAAACCATAAACAATAATCACTAAAATAAATCTAAATGTTAATATGTTTTTGATTAGAAATATTTTTGAAAAGTGATAATTAATTTGTGGTATTCTTATCAATTTTTCACTTTTTAATATAGTGATCAAAATACCTAAATTACACAACTGGAAATTGGGAACTGGTATTTTGTGAAAGTTAGGCGACCGGCTGTTGTTGAATTTTATAACATTTGGATATTCCTTTTCTTCTAGATTCCGTATCCAAAGTAAGAAAAAAAAAGAGTCATATATATACAAATGGTGTAAAAAGATGGAGATATTTTTGAATCAAACAAATCAAAGACTCGAATGTTCAAAAGATGACATGCACAGCTCTGGAATGAAGTAAAAGATACCGTGGCAACTGCATAACTCGTTCCCAACACGTGGTCAGCGAGAGTGCAAAAGGACTAACACAGCACCACGGTTGGGTTTTTATGTAGATAAAATGTATGTCATCTTCTATACAGAAGTCATAGAAGTATAAGCTTCCCTATATGTATACATAATTTTTCGACGATTTATTTTCAACATTTTTATAGTTCAATTGGTTACATTTTGTGGTGATCATCTTAAAAGTATTAGATTCAAATCCTTTTAGCATCATTGTGAACCATTATTTTTTCACAGGCCCTCAAATTTTTCTGTGTTTTTTGGACCATTTTTTGAGCATTCTTAGGGCTGGACCTGCTTCTACATTTCTTATCATATTATACATTTAATCTCATTTAAATAAGGTCAAAAACTAATATTTATGAGTTTCCAGTTATCATATTGGTCTTGCATATATTACAATAAAATCAGTAATGTAATGCATGATAAATAATAATAATAATTAATTAATATATAAATGAACAAAAAATTAAGATAATAATCCTTCAATTTTGAAAATCTCTTTATGTAAATACATAACCATATAATAATATCATTTACTGACAATTATATAAATTTATGCATGTATAACTCAAGTTATATACTATATTAAAATTTCTTTATTTCTTAAATTTTTATTTCATTATAATTATTACTGTTGATGTTGTATATTTGCTATGCATTAGCTATATACTTTTAATATAACATTATTATGTAGAAAATTTTAGAAACTTATGGAGTAAAAATATTTTTTGATAGCTTGATATTTATTTTGCTAGCAATATGTTCATTGACTAAGCTCTTAAGGTATAGAGGAAAAACAAAATAGACCCAACAATTAACGGCATAGTCCACTTATACACATTATTTGCAACATTTTAACCCAAAACTTAACGAAAGAGGTTAGCCACAAACATCATTAGTGTTTGCGAGTTTGGCTCGCCGATGATGCTTGTGCTAAACACCTACTTAATTCTCTATCAGCCGCTGTTAATCTCTTCTCTAGCATCACAATCTAAACATTCTCGAACCTTAGTCGCCAGACTCGCCACAAGTACTTGACAAACCACATTTATATTCTTAATGACCCTTTGTAAATCACTCTTCAACACGTCCCATTTCTAACCCATTCTTTGAAATAAAAATTAACTTCCCCAGTTAGTAGAAGTTGGAAATAACTTGAAATAAAGAGGATTAGATCTTAAAGCAAAGTTCAACTATATCCATTTCAAATCGATGAAAGTTGAATCAAAAACTTGCCTGCAGAAAACTATTTTAACTGTCAAAATATAAGTTACTTTCAATCAAAAGAGAATAAACACATAGTGAAAGAAAAAAAACAATCCAGAAATTAAAACAAAAACTATTAATTGATGATATGATTTAGACGAGATTCAAATCAAATCAAACTAAAACTAAAAATCGACAAAAGATAAAATAATCTAATTAAACGGAAAATATAAAATTTACATTATTAATTTATAGAAACTTTATTACGCAATGTGTCAAACAAATTTTGACTTCAAACATATTTATCATATAGTACAAATTTATATGCTATTTTGAAATTGTTCATTATTTATTTTTGTTTGATTTGAGAAAAATTTCGAGCAATTATATATGGACCAAAGTTTATAATTTTCCATGTCGGAATATAATTTCTTCTAATAAACTTGATCTATAGATTTTAAAAGTTAAGGTCTTAAAAATGCATTTGGAAAAAAATGCCATTTAACAAAAAGCAACTTGGTATTATTCCTTGTTGTGCCTTACATATTTTGTAATCATTATACTATAAGGTTTACTGTGCAATTTTCTTATATAAAAACTAGGAAAAAAGTTTGTCAGCTACATAAAGTTTACCCTAATATGGTGGAAACCATCCAATGTTTTAAAATATGTTAACAAGTACACGATGTTTATGTTAATACATGCCACATATACGAAGTAAATGATTATATGGTGGGAACATCAAAATCAGATTTAATTGATTTTAGGAAAAGTTTATGGGGTCAAATTGTAATTAATCAGAATATCAAATTTAAAACCAAAAAACTAAGTTTTAAAAAAATTAATTGTGTACATTAAATTTTGATTGAGTAAAAATTATAAAAAATAGTTGACAACAAAAATAAGATATTTATAATTAAAATTTAATATATTTTAATATTTATAAAACTTTAAAAATATGAAGACAAGAACTTTGATTTAGTTGATTATATTAATTTCGAATATAAACATTTTAAGGAATTCATATTTGGGGTTTTAAATTGGAAATAAATTTTGGTTGACAGATTGTAAATATATTAACAAGATAAATTATTTTAGAAGTAAAAAAAAATGATATGTCTCATATCACTTACAATTAACATCATAAAACTATAAATATCATTTACAAATATATTATTCCTATCAATAATCAGAATGATATAACATACATAAGCATTATAAATTTTATTTTTAATATGTTACCGTAATTTGACACATTGTTTACGAATACCAAATTTATAATTTTACCTATAGATACTAAAATAACATGATGTTTACATAAAAAACTATGTATATGTTATCTATATATATGTATGTATATCTGATTTTTTTGTCAACATCAACATTTCTTTTTGTAAATATTATGTCAACATAATCTTGATATATTATGATATTAAAATTTACGTAGCATTCATTTTCTTTAACTTCTAAAATAATTCACCTTATTAATATATTTAAAATCCGTCAACCAAAATTCATTTCCAATTTAAAACCCCAAAATATGAATTCCTTAAAATATTTATATTGGAAATTAATATGATCGACTATATCAAAGTTATTGTTTTCATATTTTTAAAGTTTTCATACATATTAAATATATATTAAATTTCAATTATAAATATATATTATTTTTTGTCAACTATTTTTTTAAATTTTTACCCAATCAAAATTTAATGTACACAATTAATTTTTCTAAAACTTAGTTTTTTAGTTTTAAATTTGATTTTCTGATTAATTACAGTTTGACCCCATTAACTTTTTCTAAAATCAATTAAACCCGATTTTGATGTTCCCACCATATAATCATTTACTTCGTATATGTGGCATGTATTAATATAAACGTCGTGTAGTTATTAACATATTTTGAAACATTGGATGGTTTCCACCATATTAGGGTAAATTTTATGTAGCGGACAAATTTTTTTCCTAAAAACTATACCACTATGGCACTATTACTAATTATTTGTATGCAATTAAAAATAGTTACAGGAACAAACACTTCCAGATGGGTTTTAGAGGGGACATGTTAGCCTGGGGCATGCGGTATGTCCTGATAAAATAGGTCACCAGACTCGCCACTTGCAATAGCCTTTATTTCCGTGAAGAAAAAAGACAAATAAAGATGGGAGAATTGCCAAATGTGACTCAAAACTTGGAGTCAAACCCAAAAGAATACCCAAACTTGGGTCAAAGGTAAAAGTAACTTAAAAGGCTATTGAAATTACAACTACCCCCCTTGTGAACAAACAAAAAAACGGAAACTTTTTTACGTTTCTAACCCTCGCAAGTCGTCTGTTCAGACGACTTGAAAATAAGTCGTCCAGACGACTTAACTTAAAGTCGTCTGGACAGTTATTCTTAAACATAATTTAAAAAATTTGTAAAAAATATTTTGATAAGTGAAAAATGGGAATTATGTAATTAACATATGTTTTAAGAGATATAAATTAAGATATAACAAATTTCAATTGTTTTCAGCATAGATGAGTGAAAGTAGTGTGTCATGATATTCTTTAGCTTATGTTTCATCAACATATGTTGTAGTATTGTATGTGTTCTTAGGGTTAGATTTTGGAAAGCATTAAAACCGTTTTTGAAAAATTTTAAAATTACCTAAGCTTTTTCATTTCTGTGTATAGTAAACAGTATTGAAGTATAATTTGATTTTATAACGTGGTTAGCTAGTTAATTTAGTCATTTAAGTTTAGGGGTTCAGTTTAGGGTCTGGGACGACTTAATATTTAGTCGTCTATAAACGGACGACTAAATATTAAGTCGTCTGATGTACATTATCCGCCAGACGACTTATTTGAACCGGACGACTGTACTTTTAAAGCTAACCGGATTATTTACCCAATATATAAGGTGATTTTTTTTTTACTCACTTTTTAGCGAAATTCAGAAACCCTAACGCCGTTTCTCTCAAAGGTGATTTCGAGGCGATTTTGATACGATACAAAACCAAGGTAAATCGAAGGCTTCTCTTGCAGATTTATGGGTTTTTATTAGGATGGATGTTGTTTTCCTTTACTTTTACCGTTTGGTTTTGTGTTTTCAACGCTTTCGGGAAATTTTGGTTTCAAATTAGGGTTTCAAAAATTGGGTATTTCAATCGACTTGTTGTTTAGTTAGGTTGGATGTTGTTTTCCTCTCATTTTACGGTTACGATTTGTGATTTCAAGCAATTTGTGGATATTTTCATTTCAAATTAGGGTTTCAAAGATTTGGGATTTCAATCGATTTGTGGTCTAGTTTGGTTGGATGTTGTTCTCCTCTCATTCGTCTGGTCAGCTTTCAAATGTTCTACTGGAAGTTTTGGTAGACTTATAATTAAGTCGTCTGGAAAGTCTTCCAGGTGGACGACCCAGACGACTTAATCTAAGTCTTTCAGGTGGACGACCCAGACGACTTAGAATTAAAATGTTTCCAATTCGTTTCTTGTTTGCAGATGGCGAATCAGCATGAACCTCACTTCTTGAAGCCTCTGCTTCCTTGTTTCGAGTGTGGCGTGGTATACACACGCTCTCTATTTCTCCTCTGTTTATTTCCTTTGCTTATCTTCTCCTTTGTTGACTTGTAGCCAATACCACTTGCCTTCTACTCAAAACACGTACAAGGCAAGCCGAACGAAGGAAAATGGACACTACGATCGGACGCTTCACACCAAACTTGGGAAGTTATACAAGAAGGAAGAAGACTCACCGATGGTTGGGAAGACTTCGCCCAAACACACTCCCTTTGCATCGGTGACATTCTCGTGTTCAAAAAGGAAGGAGACATGGTATTTCATGTGACTCCTTTCTGTCGTAGTGGTACTGAGATTCAGTATACATCTCCTCAAGGGGATGATGCTGAGGATTGTGCCTCAACTTCCTCGCCTCTTCCTAAATGATGGATGTTTGTCTTGCTATTGTCTTATTGTAATGGATGACTTCTATGTTGTTGTCCCCTTGTTTCAACTTTTATAACTACAACAACTCCTTTTATAACTTATGAGTAATGGATGATCAACTTTTATAACTACAACAACTCCTTTTTCCTCTATGTACAAACCATGGTAACACCATTGTGGATGGTCTTAGTAGACGACTAATAATTAAGTCGTCTGGAAAGTCTTCCAGCCGGAAGATTTGTCAGACGACTTAATTTATTAGTCGTCTAAGAAACACAAATTCTAACACAAATTTAAAAATTACCTAAGCGTGTTCATTTCTGTGTATAGTAAACATTATTGAAGTATAATTTGATTTTATAACATGGTTAGTTAGTTAATTTAGTCATTTTAGTTCAGGGTTTCGTTTTAGGATCTAGGACGACTTAACATTTAGTCGTCTGTAAACGGACGACTAAATATTAAGTCGTCTGATGTACATTATCCGCCAGACGACTTATTTGTAAGTCGTCTAAACCGGACCAAACCTTAAATTTTACCACTGTACTTTTAAAGCTAACCGGATTATATTACCCGATATATAAGGTGATTTTTTTTTTTTGTTAATTTTTCGCAAAAACCCTAACAGTTCTCTCTCAAAGGCGATATCAAAGGCGATTTGGAGTTCCCCACTATTTCCGAACAAACCATCGTTCCGGCTATCTATCTCACTTCATTCTCACCGCTGCTTCCTCTAAACACTAGCGCCGCCGCTTCTTCGAAACCCTAGCACCGCCGAGTTCCTCTAAACCCTAGCGCCGCCGCTTCCTCCGAACAAACCGTCGCTTCCTCTAAACACTCATTGCCGTTTAACATAAAACATTGTCTCTATCAATTTACTCATTCTAACCGTTTCACGTTTATTTTTTCAGATCTATAACCGCAATGACGAGTACTCCTTCCGCGACTAGTCAGGTACTCTTTCTGCGACTAGTCAGGTCCGCTTTAAAGTTTTCTACTGGAAGACTTGTAATTTAAGTCGTCTGAAAAGACTTCCAACTGGACGACTTAGTAGACGACTTAATATTTAGTCGTCTACTAAGTCGTCCAGTTGGAAGTCTTTCTAGACGACTTGTAATATTAGTCGTCTACTAAGTCGTCCAGTTGGAAGTCTTTCCAGACGACTTAATTACAAGTCGTCTACTAAGTCGTCTTGTTAGATTTAGCTTGTTTAGCTTATCTCTATTGTTGTCTTTGATTATTTTGCAGACAAAAAGGATGGATATTCCAGAACTCCCCCGTAGGTTATACACATTAGAGGAAGAACCAGAAGCCCACAATAGCATTTCGTATCACACAGATAATAGCAAGTTGTACACTGCTCTTAGGGAAGCCCTTACTGATGAAGAATTTGAAGAGCTCAAGGAGTCGAGTTTGGGAGTTTTCATCAAATTCAAGGAGCAGGGATTTGGTTGGGCTTCAAGGCTGGTTCACTACATGCTCAGTTTCAAGCTGGACATCAAGAAGAAGTACGAGATGTGGTCTCTCATTGGTCCAGAACCGTTGAGGTTTTCACTGTTAGAGTTTGAAAACCTCACTGGTCTAAACTGCGAATACATCGAGGACCTTGAGAGACCAAAATGTGAAGTTACCAAAGAGATGGTATCTTTCTGGGGGATGCTAGGAGTTCATCTGGAAGCAGGCCCAACTACTGATCAGATAATAGCAGCGCTGAAGAGATGCGATGATTGGTCTAGGGAAGATCGCAAGCGGCTCGCGTACCTTTCCATCTTTGCTGGATTCATTGAAGGGAGAAAGTTTTCAACCGCTACACGATCTAGTCTTGCAAGGCTAGTGATGGACTTAGAACGGTTTGAGAATTATCCATGGGGGAGAGTCGCGTTTAAGGTGCTGATGGACTCTTTGTGGAACAAAGATATCACTGGCTGTTACACGGTGGATGGGTTTATACAAGTTCTTCAGGTCTGGGTATACACAGCTATGCCGGAATTGGGTGCTAGTATTGGTGTTCCCAGAGCAAACAGTCCGTCTCCACCGATACTGGCTTACGAGGGCAGCAGAGGTCGCAGATCAATGAAAGCTGCTATCTTGAAACAGGTATTTACTTCAATCCAAAAGACTGCGCAGACGACTTATATTAAAGTCGTCTGGAAAGTCTTCCAGCTGGACGACTTAGTAGACGACTTAATTATAAGTCGTCCGGTAAGTCGTCCAGCTGGACGACTTAATTATAAGTCGTCCGGTAAGTCGTCCAGCTAGACGACTTATAATTAAGTCGTCTATTTAGTCTTTTTTTTCAAATATCTAACTCGATTCTTCTATTTACTGCAGACCCGCGTGATCAACTTTGTTGAGAAGGACCTTAGTGAAATGTGGCCAAAATGGGACTCCGAGGTTGAGGACCTGCCCGCGGAGAACATTATTAAAGTCATGTATGATCGGAGACCGTGGAAGTGGACCATGGATTGCTGGGAAGTCACTGGTACTAAGGTCTATACCAAACCTAAGGTTGTGACTCCATCGAAGAAAGCCACAGAGATGGTTGTGGTGGAGGAGGAGGAAGACAATCCAAGACCTCTGAAGAAAGCTCGTAAAGGGGCTAGTGAAGAGGCTCCTAAAGAGGCTCCTACAGAGGCTCCTAAAGAGGCTCCTAAAGAGCCTAGTGAAGAGGCTACTGGGATAACCAGAGAGGAGATGGCAAATATGTTCAAGGAAGTAGTTGAATGTATGAAACATGGGTTTACGAAGTGCCTCAAGGAGATTAGGAAGTTGTCCGATAGGGTGGAAGCTGTGGAGAAGATGGTTGGTGTCACCAAAGGAAAGAAGAGCTTGCCGGAGGATAAAGCAGAGCGTCGCTCCCACCGATCAACAACCAGCTCCAAAGACCAAGCAGAGCGTCGCTCCCACCGATCAACAACCAGCTCCAAAGACCAACCGAGCGAACAACCAGCTCCCACCGATCAACAACCAGCTCCCACCGATCAACAACCAGCTCCCACCGATCAACAACCAAGCGCTTCAGTTTCAGAACAGAGCCTGGTTGTATTAGACACAACAGCTCCCACCGATCAACAACCAATCGTTCCAGTTCCACAATCAAGCGCTCAAGTTTCAGAACAGAGCCTGGTTGTATTGGACAAAACAGCTCCCACTGCTTCGGACTGTAAGGTAGCGGCTGATAGATACAGAGACAAGTTGGATGCTTCTATGCGTGCAAGGAGTGAACGAGCGAAGAAACCTGCTCCCGCGCAGAAATCTCCTTATACGGCAGAGAAAAAGAAAGCAAAAGTGGCAGCCTATAATCCATTCCCCCCACTAAACAGACCTAAGTTGAAGGAACTAGCTGATTGGTTGAAAACTGATCCGTAAGTGATTGCTTTACCCATAATAGCTTGATTTAGTCTACCAAAACTGATTGCTTTTTTGTTTGCAGTCATTATTTCACTAAGAAGGAAGTCAAACCGCGTACATCACCAACTTGGTGGTATCAGACCCTCCGGACAGCCAGAGCATGGCTGGAAGACTGCGTAAGTCTTCTGCTTATCTTGTATAGGTCGTCTGGACTTAAATATAGGTCGTCTACAAAGTCGTCCAAGTAGACGACTTAAAGATAAGTCGTCTACGTGGACGACTTTCCAGACGACTTATATTTAAGTCGTCTGGTATATATAAGTCGTCTGGTATATATAAGTCGACTTTCCAGACGACTTATATATAAGTCGTCTGGTATCTTCTAACTTGTATTATTTTATATGCAGCATATAGATGCTTGGATTAATTTGCTGAGGCAAAGGTATCAGGAGAACCCACAAGGTTTCAGGAGCGAGCGAATGTGCTTCCTGGATCACAACTTTTCCCAAACTTGGAGAGACCACTATCCGAGATTCAAATCATCGGAACCCGATCACAGAGGTTTGGGAAGAATGCTACCTGGTGGGGCGTGGAATTTTTATGACGGATCAATACCATCATTTTGCCAATCAAACAAAGTGTGGGGGGTGGACATTGATGATATCTATGCGCCAGTGAACTTGGGCAACACTCATTGGGTTGCTATTTGGATATCGATCCCTAACAGGCACATAGTCGTCTGGGACAGCATACCCTCAGCTACGGCAGCAGAAGCATGGGATGAGATAATGCAGCCTTTTCTCGAGATGGTCCCTTATCTGCTTGTTGAGTGCGCTGCCACCGACGAACTACGGGTCATGTACGGCGGGTTGGAGCCATACACCTATGAGAGACAGGGAAATGTACCCACGGCCAACAGTGGTGATTGTGGCGTCTACGCTCTAAAGTACATTGAATGTCATGCTCTTGGGGTCCCCTTTAACGAAAGAGACTTTGCTAGGTCCAACGCGAAGTCTATGAGGGATAAGATGGCGGTGGATTTATTTACCGAGCTTGGTGATCTGCTTTTGAAAGAAAACCAGGATGGTGATAAGTTCGTGGGCATGTATGATTAGAAGTTGTCTTTGTAAATCCCCTGTAAAGTTCGTGGGCATTAGAACTTGTCTTTGTAAATCTCTCTTTGTAAATCCCATGTAACTCATTATCTGTTAATAACAATCAAGTCAATTGTATTTAAACTTGATTTTGTATTTAAACTTGATTTTGTAACGATTTGTATTTATTCTAGGCTGAAAACAAAAGAAATACAACTGGACGACTTTCATAAGTTTTTCAGCTGGACAAAAGACAAACAAAAATCACATAAGTTTTTCAGCTGGACGACTTATATTAAGTCGTCTGGAAGGTTTTCCAGCTGGACGACTTATATTAAGTCGTCTGGAAGGTTTTCCAGCTGGACGACTTATATTAAGTCGCCTGGAAGGTTTTCCAGCTGGACGACTTATATTAAGTCGTCTGGAAGGTTTTCCAGCTAGACGACTTACAGTTAAGTCGTCTGGAAGGTCTTTTAGATGGACGACTTTCAGTAGAAGGTCGTCTAAATTTTATAAAATACACTGGACGACTTAGTAGAAGGTAGTCTAAAAATGTCATACATTGGACGACTTAGTAGAAGGTCGTCTAAACATAAAATACACTGGACGACTTAGTAAAAGGTCGTCTGGACGACTAGTCAACTAGTTGTGTACATTTTTGTTTTGTATGGCCAGTTTCCTTGCAGTTTGAGCATCTATAAGCCCTGTGTTTCTTCCTCGGTTTGTGTCCTCTCATCCTAGATAGCTCCAACCAAGATTGCCATCTTGATTTCTTCTGTCTCCCCGGACCACGCTTTACGTCTGGAGGAAGGCATACTCGTTCCTCAATATGTTGTGACACGATAGGATATATATTCTCTGAGTATCCTGCATACAAATAATTCTTTGAGTACACTGGACATACAAGTGTGGAGATATGCAAACCAACATGTGTTCCAGCAGCTATAGCATGAGAGCAAGGTATTTTCTCCACTGCAAAGACACCACAATCACACTTTGCATGTTCCAAATCAACCACACAGTCCATTTTGCCACCTTTCACAAAGAATCGCCATCCATCAATTGGTTGGACCGTCATCGTATCCGCTATCTCTGTTCGAATAGCAAGCAAGTATTCAACACCCCGGCTATGTTGAGTTGGGAGACTCAAAGCATCTTGTCTCCTTTTCCAATACCATTTTCCTAACTTCTCCCTTATGAACTCCAGCAGGAACGGAATCGGAAATCCTCTTGCTCGCTTCAGTGCGGAATTAATAGATTCAGCGATGTTGCTTGTTTTATGTTGTATCTGTTCCCCTTACAATAAACCCTTGACCATAGGCTGGCGTCGGCATTCTCCAAATACGTTGCAAGTTCCGGGTTTGCACTCCGTATCTCAACCATGTACCGGTCAAAATCGTAAACCGTGTGAGCATAAGCAGCCCCTTTCACCAAGTACAAGAGATGTTTCCCTTTAAACTTTTTGACAATGTTATCTTGAAGGTGATAATAACATATTCCTCGGGTTGCCCAAGGAAACACCTTATCACACGCACTTTTAATGGCCGCGTGCCGGTCGGAGACTATCACCAGAGGCTTGTCATGAGATATACAACTAGCCAATTTTGTGAAAAACCATTCCCAAGAAGGATCATCTTCAGCATCCACGATCCCAAAAGCCAATGGGAATATCTGAAAATTCCCATCTTGTGCGGCTGCAACTAACATAACACCTCCATACTTTCCACTTAGGTGAGTTCCATCCACCACAATGACTCTTCTCTGATACTTAAAACCTTTGATAGAAGCTTCAAAAGAGAGAAATAGATACTTAAATCTTTTCATAGAATCAAGTTCTATAGCCGTGATAGAATCAGGATTTGCAATGGAGATTTGCTCGAGATATGATGGCAGACGCGAATACCCTTCTTCTGCTGATCCTCTCACCAATGTTTGTGCATATAACAATGCTCTGTATGAAGTGGTGTAATCAAGCGCCATGCCAAACATGTTCCTCATTGCATCAGTGATATGCTGCGGAGTTATCCCATCAATGATTCCAACACGATCAATGAAAAGACTACCAACATACTTCGGAGTACAGTGTCTCCGCTGAGCAATTCGGTCTCCCACTGAGCATAAATGTTTTTCCACATACTTTGTTACCCAAAACGTGTTTGTCCCATGTTTCACACTCGCTCTGATCTTCCATCCACAACCGCTAACCCGACATGTTGCCACAAGGAGAGTTTTCGTTGATTTGTATATTCTGAAAGAAAACCTACCCCTCACTGCTGCCAACCGCAGCTCTGAAAGCAGTGCATCCTTGCTAACAAAACTCTGGTTGACATAGATACTGGTACCATCCGATTTTCCTCCTTCAATAGCATTTGTCTTACCATATGTCTTTTCAATTTCTTCAAAACAAATATTATCATCATCTTCCTCTTCCTCATCTTGAACCTTTCCATAAAGACTGTAATCCCCACCATTCTGATCCGTTTCACCAACAATAGAGTTATCAGCATCCTCCTCCCCATTTTCCTCCTCCCCATTTTCCTCCTCCCCATTTTGATTTTCATCTGCAACAAACTCATTATCACCAACATCTTCTTCCCATTCACCAGCTTCATCATTATCACCAACATTTTCAAACCATTCACCAGCTTCATCATTATCACCAACATCTTCAAACCATTCACCAGCTTCTTCACTTTTCTCTGAAACCGTTTCCACCTTGCTGCGGCTTGATACACAAAGACATACTCTATGCGTTTTGAGTATCTCGAGCAAGTTTCGAACTTGTCTATCACTTGTAACATGAATGGGAGGACTGCCTGGAGCCATCATCATTTCTGCTGGTAATGAGTAGCTAATCTCCACAGTCACTGTTCTCATGTCCAGGTTATAATCTTCTTGAGCCATTGCAACAAGTTCAGCATGTGTTGAATCGTCATTCAATAAAAACAATCTTGATCCTTTGAGATCATCAACCACAAAATCCCAACGGCAATCTTTCAACAACCATTCTCCATAGACTGCTTGTAACTGATGAATCATCTGCAAATATTCAAAATAAAACACATTAGTAAACATATAGAAAATGAAGAAGTTCACTAAACATTGCCGCAGACGACATAGAAGTAAGTCGTCCAGAAGACTTAAAGGTAAGTCGTCTAAAGAGGTCACTTTTGCAATTGAAAATTAAATGGGACGACTTAATTCTAAGTCGTCCGGCTTTGTTAGTTAAAAAAAAAAGTCCAGACGACTTATATATAAGTTGTCTACGAAAAAGGGCTAGTTTTGCATTTGACCGAATCGTGTCAGATCTTTGACTATTGCTGGACGACTTATAATTCAGTCGTCTCTGAGAAAGTTAAAATTTCAATATTTTATTCAAACTAGACGACTTAAACTTAAGTCGTCCTAGGTTAGTTTTGTAATTGAAAAACAAAAACTTGAAATTTAACTTTCTCCAGACGACTTAATTGTAAGTCGTCCAGACAGACGACTTAATTTAAAGTCGTCCAGGAAAGCAAAGTCGTCCAGAAGTTTTCCCAAGTTTTCTGGTCAAACCTTGCTTCATCCGGACGACCTTAAATTAAGTCGTCTGTCTGGACGACTTTCAATTAAGTCGTCTGGAGAAAGTTAAATTTCAAGTTTTATTTTTCAATTACAAAACTAACCTAGGACGACTTAAGTTTAAGTCGTCTAGTTTGAATAAAATATTGAAATTTTAACTTTCTCAGAGACGACTGAATTATAAGTCGTCCAGCAATAGTCAAAGATCTGACACGATTCGGTCAAATGCAAAACTAGCCCTTTTTCGTAGACAACTTATATATAAGTCGTCTGGAGTTTTTTTTTTTAACAAACAAAGCCGGACGACTTAGAATTAAGTCTTTCGTTTTGACCAGAAGACTTATCAGTAAGTCTTCTACATACAGATGACTTAAGAGTAAGTCTTCTACGCGAACAGATCTTGAAAAAAATTCAAATTCGTACCTTAAACTAGGTGAGATGACTTCGTTTGCACACAGGGTCTTCTCCAACCACCCAGAATCTCAAACGAAAGCAACCGTAAATCAAAACGAAAGAAATATGGCTCTGTCAACCGTAAAATATTTTGAATCAAAAGCTTGAGTTTTTTGGATGAATATGGAGAGAAAGTGAAATAAATGTTGTTTTTAGTTCATAACAGGTCGTACAACGTTGTTGAACTATTCATTAAAGGGCATTAAAAGCTCCAAACAGGTAGTACAAGGTTGTTGAACTATTCATGGTAGTGGCAATACTGTAAATACTTGAAGATGATGAGGTTGAGACAGTAAAGAAGCCATTTTCGAAAAACCAAAAAAAAAAAGGTTAACGGCATTTTCGTAGATAAAATGCACGTGTGGGGTGAAAATCTCAAAAAAAAAATGAGTCAAACAGAAAAGGTTAGTTTTCTGTTTGACTCCAAGTTTTGAGTTACTTTTGCAAAAAGGCCAATAAAGATTCAAATTTCTGACTTTAAATTTAGGTTACAATTTATGTTTTGAGAAATTCCATATGGTAACACTACAGTTTTTTTCTCATAAATATAGTACACAAATTGCTTTCAACTCAAAACCAACTTTTGGTTCACACAATGACAAACACTTCATATTGTTCATGCCAATTTCCATACCCACAAATAGTAAAAACTCCCAACACAAAACTTCTTTACCTGAATTTTCCGCCATTAAACTCTCTCAAGAATCAACTAAAAAACAAAGAACAATAACATTCTTTCTCTTCTTGGCTCATACCCATTTCAAGACAAACCAAAAACTAGAAAAAAAAACTTTTTACATGCTAAACCGGTTATCAGATAACAAAAAGAGCATCTTTAAGAAGAAGAAAGCAAGTTTCTTTATTTGATTCCACTGTTTTTGTACATATTAAACTGTTTACAATTCTCCCACACAAAGACACAAGAAAATAACTGCTAAAAGGTTAGTACAAACATAACTCAAAGTCCATATCTCATTTCTCTAACGGTCTCTCCACCAGATAACAAACCCTAAACCTTCCATAAGGAGACTCAAAACTTTACATACCCCTCATGATCTCTGTAGCTTTCAGCCTTTATTCAGTGTCAGAAGGCAAGAAACAAACAGGTGGAGATATCCCGGTTACATCAACAGCTAAAACCGCCACAGTCTCTTCAACATCATCAGCTGTCAGATTCTGCAACATTGGTTTCAATTCATTATTACAAAACTCTTCATACTCTGTTCTATCTCCTCCTTTCTTCTTCACCTCTACAACAACCAACGATGGTGTCAACTCAAATATCTCCGCTGCAATCGTCAAAGGACCTTTCACTCCTTGTCTTGAACCTTCAAGACTCACCCTACAATCCTTCTTTCTCACCGTAAAGCTCACAACTTTAGCAATCTCTTCCAACTTCGATATAATCTTAGAAACAGGAGCTCCTGAAACAAACCTAGAACCTTCCCCATCATCATCAAACAACCCTGATAGATCAAAACCTTGTGAAAACGATATGATATCGAAAGCATTCAAACTTGCGGGTCTAGGCAACCCCACAACCTTCCTTCTAGGCTCCAAATACTCAAGCTCAGATTCAGACACAGCAGAAGACCGGTCTGACTCCACAGACGCAGTCTCCAACTCATCATCATCAACATTGCAAAGCTTATGATCTTCCACATAGAACTTGACATGCTTAAACCCTTTCTTAAACCAAGAGTTCTCCATAACCTCAGGGAAAGTAAACCGTTTCTCAGGATTCGTCTCAAGAAGACGAGACAACAACCTCGTAAGCTCCGGTGAGAACCATCTCGGACATCTAAACTCACCTCTGTAAATCTTCTTATACATAGCCATAACATTCCGATCATGAAACGGGAGATACCCCGCCATCAACACAAACAACACAACTCCACAAGACCATATATCTACCTTAGCAGCATCGTAACCCTTCCTCGCTAAAACCTCCGGTGCCACGTAAGCAGGAGTGCCACAAAACGTGTGGAAAAGCCCGTCTTGTCGGATCTGATCAGAGACCGCGCTGAGCCCAAAGTCCGAGACTTTAAGGTTACCCTTCTCGTCCAAGAGCAGATTCTCCGGTTTGAGATCACGGTGGTAGACGCCGCGAGCGTGGCAGAACGTGACGGCGGAGATCAGCTGCTGAAAGTACTTGCGAGCGACTTCTTCCTTGAGACGTCCTTTAGCTACTTTGTTGAACAGCTCGCCTCCACGAACGTACTCCATCACGAAGTAGATCTTCGCCTTCGTCGCCATGACTTCGAAGAGCTGGACGATGTTGGGGTGACGCACGCGGCGGAGGATGGAGATCTCGCGTTTGATGTGTGCGATCAAACCGCTTTTGAGCACTTTCTCCTTGTCGATGACTTTGATGGCGACGCTTTCGTTTGACTTCACGTTGCGTGCGAGGTAGACCTTAGCGAAGGTTCCGTGGCCGAGAAGCTTTCCCATTTCGTAGCGTCCGAGGATTAGAGCTTGTGGGCTGCTTCTTTCCTTCGGGAGGGACGCCATGGGAAGGGAGAAAGGTTGAACCTTTTTTGATGGGTTCTGTGTAAAGATCTCGTCTTTGTGAGACGGTGGAGAAATCGAGAATCTGGGCGAGTCAAGACTCGCTTTGATTTCGAGTTTCTCTCCTGTTGATTCGTTTGGTCTCTCTGGTTTGTGGATTTCGAGATGTTGTTGTAGAAGGAGACGAAGATGGTCTCTGTGTCTCTCTCTCTTTCCTCTGTTTTTAGGTGTTCACTAGAAATAGCATTTACTCTGTTTCTATCGTCGCCCTATATATTTAGGAATGTGCTTTATGAGTGATCCCTCTAATGACAAAATAATAATTTAATTTTAGATTATATGTTGATGATTTTTTAAGTACTGATTATTTTTAATGATTTTTGATGCGTTACTATAATTACTAATCATTTCCTGACGATATCATTTGTTGCTGTTAAGAGAAAAAAAACAAAGACTAAATAAGTAAAAAATCATAACTTGCCATTTTTAATTATTCTATTTGAAAGAACATACTATTAAACTCGACCAATTTATTGTTTCATTTTGAGTAAGAGCATCGTTCTCGTGAAGGAAATCAGTTTTGAATTGTGTCAATTCATACAACTTGTATTTTAAAAAGTGATTACCTTAATTCTTTGTTTAATTAATGTTTTGTTGTTGTTAGCTGCTAAAATACTATACTAGTTTTTTTATACGAACTATTCGTATGTTATGCGTCATGCTACTTCTACACCAATTGATACCCACTTGTTTGCTACCAGTCACTGTCATAGTTACCAAAATATCTAATCTATTAAAAGTGAAGTACAAATAAGAAATAACCCTTGATTTTACCTAATATTTACAAGAAATGCCACTGATACTATCCTTGCATCCAAACATATAAACATTGATTATTAACAAGAAAAAAAATAAATTTGGGCTAAGCCCATTAACAACATTTATCATTGAAATTAGAGATTTCATAAAAAAATGTACATGTGTTTATATATATATAGAATTAAATTAGTTTTATTTTTTATTCATATTCATATAAGTTAACCAACTATATTTGAACTATAAAAAAACTAATAATGTCAATAATTTTCGATATAATTTGAACTTATTCATTTACAAGAACAAAATCATGTAATTTTCCATAACAATTTAGTAACTAAAATACATATTAATATTTATTATAGATGGTTATGTATACAAACAAATACAATGTATTATTCATTTGTACGATATATCTAATAAGAATAATTTATGTAATTTCTAAATTTAAAATTTTTAATCACCATATAATACATATACACAGTTATGTCTAGGACATATCGAATTTCTGAGGTATTTTAGGATATATGGATTCGGATATGCATTCTTCGGATTCATAAAATTATTATCCGGATCTGGATATTCGGACTAAAATCCGAATACACGCGGATATTTGAACCTATTTTTTAATTAAAAACCTAAATATTAACAATCTATTAGTCAATTTAAAATTATTATTTTAAAAAACTTTAAAAGCATACAAGTTTAAAATTAAAATTTTAGTTATTTTATATAAAAGTATATATAATATACATAGATAACTATAATTAAATTTTAAATATTTAATATCCAGATCCGGATATTTAGACTTAAATTTTACTATCCGAATTCGTACTTGGATAAGTCGAATCCGTAAAATCACTATCATGATCTCCGAATATCCGTGTTTTGAAGCGGATGGTATCCCAGATCGGATAACGGATATCGAATATTAAGTTTCATTCAATATACAGTTATATCAAACAAATTGTTTAAAATATTTGACATTCATAAAAATAACACCCGCGCGGGCGCGCGGGTCAAAGGCTAGTTTACTTTTAAGCAGCAAAAAAAAGTATCATGATCATAGTTTATACATTATAGTCATTCTGTTCCAAAAATATTCATGTTTGAAAAAAAACTCAAAATATATACTTTTTACTTTTTCAATGCATCTATTAATAATAGATTGTAAATTTAAAAAAAAATATCTTTATTAAAATTTTATTGGTCAAAAACATGAAAAATAGATAATCAAAAAATTAATGTACTGATAACCAAAACTTAATATGTTTTCTTAATAAGTATGAAAATGTTAAAACACGAAAAAATTTAAAACATAGAGAATATTTCACTAAATATTTATTTCTGTAAGGTAATTCCAACCACAACATCAATTTACCATAAATTTGCTAAGTGTTTATTTTAGACCATTTTCGTTGGTTTCTCATTTTGAGAGAAAAACATCATTAAATTAATTCTTTATTTTATTTGTTTTCTATCTAAAAAGATCCAATATTTCTTTTTATGCTTTCATATAATTATTAATAATTTCATAATACAAATATAAGTTTATATTAAAAATATTTTCTTTTAGAAACTAAATTTATGTATATAAAGAGATATAGTTAAAATAAAAGTATCTTGAGTAAAATTTATAAGTATTTAAAACAATAAAAATTATTAAAATTAATAATAAGCACTAATAACAGAATATATTTAAAATATTTTTTGAGATGAAAATGAGGAAAACTATTGGAGTAAAACATACACTTATTATAAATGTACTTCATTTTGAGAGAACAAATGATGTTAACAAGAGATGCCCTTAGGAGAATTTCAACCATAACATCAAATTTGGTGTTGAAAATTGTACCAAATTTGATATTTTGGTGTTAAATTTTATTTTTCATTTTCAATAATCACATATATTTCTACATTAAAAAAATAGTATATATTATTAAATTTTTAGTTTTGGTAATTTAATATATTAATTATTTGTAACTCACTATAACTACATTGATCGCATTAGTTTTGTATTTATTTATTAAAATTTGGTAATTTTATTTTTATATAATATTTTCATTTATTTAATTTATATAGTTATTTATTTATTTTTTAAAATATAAGTTGAAATTAAACTCTTATACATTAAAAATGGAAAAAAATTTCAATTGGTTATAATTTAATGTAACTTATAATACTCATTTAGTTATATTATTAATTAAAATATAAATACAATTTTATTTTAATGTTTTAGTAATCTGAAAATCTTCTAATACTAAAAGGGCAATAAGCTTGATAGTTAGCCTGTCCACATCAGCTTGGAAATTCGACCAATCAAGATGCATGTAATTGCCACGTCCTCATTTATATTTCTCCAGGCAAATTCTGTGTTTGGTCCATTTATGTTTCTCCAGGCTGTGTTTTACCCATCCACGTATACTCTTTATTGAGGCCAATTAAATTGTTCAAAAACGCCACATCAGCTTCAAATATGATTAATCTTTTCGCCTTCAACCACGCAAGCTCTTTACTTTTCATCTTCCTTAAACCTACGCTTCTTTACATGTTTCATTATTTCACCATCGGTTACATACTTCTGTTATTAACTCTCCATTACTTAACTATCTACTTTCTGTGATCATCTTTATCTTCAGATTCCTACACCGATCCATCAATGGAACCTTCATGATCTTCACCTCTAATTTTGTTCTATACTCAATCTTGACGTCTCCGTGAATACATACAATTGGATTTGTATACTATCTGAGTATTGGGTTACAAGCGAAAATCCAATCATGTTGGAGCTTGAAGTTTTTCCATCAGATTGATTTGATCAGATTTTCTAATTTTGCTTCGGTGGGTTTCAGTTGATTAAGTGTTTTTAAGGGTTAGTGGTTCTATCTGATTTCAGGTTTTTGATTTATCGCGATTTGGTTGAGTCAGATTTGAAGAGCTCATTACCCTCATCACCAAAAGCCAAAGAAGAACAGAAAGTCATCAGCCAGCTTCCCAGTCTGCTGCTACGAATCTCAATCAGCTGCAATCACGTGCTGATTCTAATTGCCATCATCACATACTCGCGATGGAATTGAGTGGCAATAAAAGATTGGGAACTCGAATTCCTATTGGCCGACACTGTCGTGACTATGGCTGTATCCAGAGCAATCACTGCCGTGCCACAACGTTGGGTGATGACAGAGTAATCGGCTGCGAGTTTCAGAGCGTACTACAGATTGTGAGCATACTTTTCTAATAGCAGAGGAACTCCGAGTTAGTTGGGTGCGTTCCGACGAGGACGGCGAAGAAGGCGGCAAAGAAAGGATTCAAGGTCTTTCTATGCTTTCGTATATAATATAATTCATTAGTTTTGATTCTCGAATGAAACTTTTCTACTGATTCTTATTATTAAGACGAATCAGGTTACTCTGAGATAGTCCCTGAAATGTAATGGTATTTCACTATGTTGGCAATGCTTCTTTTTGTTTACTTCAAAAAAATAGGGAGTAGTTTAGCTTCAATGTTGAATTCGAGACTCTAATATTTCAAGTGGACTGGATTGGATTACATGTGGTTAAAGACTGCATACATAGATGAGAAAGCTATCACTCTGAAGATGTGGTTTTGGCCTTTGCTAAAGCAGCCAAGGTATTCTCTCATCTTATCAAGCGGCAGTAGCTTTTGCTAATTTGCCCCATGTCTTCAAAATTACTTGCTTACTGGTCATGGCCATTATATGATATATGTAGTATTATTAACTCTGTAAAATTTATTTGTTTATTTTTATTTGACCATAGGCAGATGAGATAATACTGAAAGCACGTTTTCTCCGAATCCTTATCTACTCTTATTGATTAGTAATTACTGTAGACACTGTATGGTTATCTTTTTTTTAAATGATTACTATTAGAATTACTTTTTTGTGATTATTATTCTAATCTTGAGGTGATCATATGTATCTTAGGTTGTTGTGTACAACGGTGTCATAGGAGAAAAACCAACCTCCAAGGAAGAAGCTCCCAAATCTACCATGCGGTGGCTTTGGTAAAATGACCACTCCTTTTAAGATTCTTTTGTGGTTGAACATTTTTAAGAGCTAATGGAACCAAACCAATGAGGATTTAACATTTGCTTAATACTTTTTTGGTCCCTTCAAAGGACATGAGGTGTAGAAAATGATGACAGAGTGAAGAGGGGATAAAGGCTACTACATGGCCGATGCAATTGGAAGGATAACTTATATGCTGAAAACATCAAGCCAGAGAGATGACTCAAGGACACCATTCAAATTCATAAGCTTTCATGTTTGTGCGCTCTCAGGGACAAGCTTTGTATGTTTTCTTTCTTTGACTGTGTATGTACGTAGGCTGGTCCAAGCGTTTGTCTTGGCAAGGTTTTCGCATACCTGCAAATGAAGATAGTATCAGTGTCATTTCTTCACTTTCGTGCTTCAAAATGGCTGATAAGATGAGCTGTTCTACAAGAGAATGCTTACGCCTCTTTATTTCACTATAACCCTTGCCACACTTTCAACCCCTGCTTTATGTAACCCAATATTTGATTACATAAAATCGATATACTGAAAACTTCTCATATAGATTTTTGACCTTTTGTGGTATATCAAACACCAAATAATTTCTTTTGAACTAAATGATCCATTTTTATATATTGAATAAAATCTTTTGATTTGCTCTAAAAAAATTAAGATACACCTAAAAAGTTTTTGTCACTAAATTAGCTTTCAATGAGAAAAATGACCAAAATAAATATTATTAAAGGGTGTAAATATATATTTATACACTATGGATTAATTATTCTAGACATATTTTTTAGAATTATTGGGTATATGTCTAGAATTATGGGGTGGATTTTGGAGGTGATGTTTAAATTTTTAAAAGATTAAAATTTTAAAAATAAAAAGTGTAATTCGATCAATTTTTCTTTGAAAACTATTTTAGACACAAATTTTTAAAAATATATTTGAGCGATTTTCTCTTTACGTTACTTTCAAATGTTTCAACTAAGATAGCTATCCAAGTAACTTTATTATCACAAAAATATAATAATCACGTCATCTTGAAGAAAATAACCACTTAATCAAGAGAAGACGTTTGTTCTTTAAAAAAAAACGAGACAAGACAATTTGTAGGCAACTTACCAAACCTCGAAAATTATTTTATGGAAAATATAATGTAATTTTGAGAAATTCAAGTGGACCTAAATTGTCACCCATATTAGTTCATGGAAAAGTTTTCCCAACTTGCATATATGAATATAGGTAAGATTTTATGGAAAATATTGGTAAAAGATTGGCTAGATACGTATAAAGTATTAACATCAGTTTTTTTGTATAGTGGTTTTGGCGATCTTAAATATTAAAAACATGTGCTAATTTTTCCACTTTTATAAATAAAAGTACAACAATTGTTCATTTTTGGGAAAACTGTAAAGAAAACATAATAAATCAGAACTCTCAGTAAAACCTATTCTTTTAATACAACATCTGATACTCATTTGTTTCCTAATTTTTTTCAGTCTTATAATTTTTTTTCGATTTGGTAAATATAAAAATATTTCTGGAATGTATTTTAAAAATTTATATAAAATATAAAATGTCAAATTTCTGCCAATTTAAAAATCATATTAATTATTTCTCAAATTTTGTGAAAACAGAACCAGATACTTTACTATTTCTATCTAACGAGAGAATATCTTAAAATAAATACATAATTTATATAACTGAAATATAAGATAAACCATATATATTATGTTGAAGTTTAGAGGAAATAAAAAATTTAGAAATTTAAAGTAATGTCAATATAAATTATATAATTACTTAAATTAAAAATTTATTCTGAAAATATTAGATTTATATGAGATATTAAATAATTTAACAAACATAGATGGGTGTTGATAAAATTGTAATGATGTACTCATGGTAACCATTTCATTAAGAATTAAATGAACATTTTCAGGTTTTCATGCCTATCTGTGGTTATACTTTTGTATTTCTCATCTTCTTTCATATCAATCTGTAGTGTACTAATTTAAAAATCTAAAGCAATATTCAACATTTAATAACATTTTTCTAACTCCAACATATAAATGATACTGAAATACCATGTCTTCAACTTAATACCAAATATGAACCTAACCTGTTTTTATAAAGTAATTTGACATGTACACATGTTGAAGTATTTTATAGTAAATGACACAAATAAAATATAAAATATTTATTCAGATTTAAAGATTTAACTGAGTGAATTATTTAATCATCAAAAACTATTATCTTTTAGAATATTTTTTTAACCGCTCTTCAAATGAATAATTTAAGGCTAAATTTATATGATATATATATATAATAGATGCACTATAAGACATAATGCTTGAAAACAAAGTTAAGTTCACAAATTCAAAAAATCATAAAGAAAAATCTCAATTATCATCAACTGTTTATTATTTTAGACTTTTTATGATTTTAGATATTTTATAATTTTTGGTGAAAAATAATGTAAACAATTTTTAAATATAAAAAAATAATAACAAAAATTAATTATAATAGATAATTCGCGCGTAGCGCGGATAAAAGATCTAGTAATGATAAAAATACAAAATAGCATAATCTACTTATTGTAACTAGAATTAAAATTAATTAATAAAAATAATATATTTATAATTAAATAAAAAGTGATAAAATATATTATTTTAATATTTGGTATGAAGAATAGTGTTATACCAAATTTATTGTAATACTATTCATACTACACCAAGTTCAGTGAGATGATATCATTTTTAATGTTTCATTGAAGATGAAACTATACCAGATTTGATATTTTGGTATTTCATTGGATTTGATTTTAGAAGCGAGTTACATAATTTTGATTTTATTAATTAAACCATTTTACAAAATTCATTTAGTAAGACCGTTGTGCTGCGGACATGGTCCTAAAAGGCTTACTGCGGGGCAGTACTCGACCGAGCATTTTTAACACCAAAAAGATAGAAGGCTTCTTGGGACTTACTCACATGGTAATGAGCCTTTGTGAGAGGCATAACTAGGTCATGCAAAAAATAAGGAGTCGCGATTCTTATTTCTTTTTTTTACTCTTTAACTAAAAAATTGAGAGAGAGAGGAGAAGACGATTTGTGATTTCTACCGAAAAAACATTTGAAGATCCGTTAAAGATTTTTAACAGTACGATTATTCAATTAATATTATTAATAAGGATTTAAATTTTACTGGCATAAGTTGTAAATAATAAGATTAATTAAGAGTGGTTTCCAAATATATTTCAATTTAAATAAGATAAAAAAAATAACTGTGTGATTAGTCGATTTTCAATTCTTTTCGAGTTAAACACAAATAAAAAAAATGAATATATGAATTAATATATTTAATAAAACTTTTTATTGCCGTGGATCAACCGAGTACTTTTGCGATTTGTTTTTCTTTTATGCATCTTTTGCGATTTATATTTACCACTACTCATAAAAAGGCCGTAATTTTAAAATTTTAAATTGGATGGAACACTTCAGCAATATAATTATTCCACATAAATTCAATGTATTTAACAAATTTATTTCATCACTCAACTATTTTATTGATAGTAACGAGTCTTTTTGCAACGATTGCTGAAGAAGGTCGATGGTTCCGTAGTTCAATGTACGTAATGGTCGGTCTGGTCAAGAGTTTTTTTTTTTTTTTGGTGACCGTGGGGCCCACCAACCTAGATTGATGGCCAACCCACGAGGCCCGCGTGCACACCATTTTCGGACGGTAGCCAACGGGAATCGAACCAGGGACGCCGAACTAAGGTTCTCTAGGACCGTCCGCAGCTAGAACCACTGGCCCAACCCCGTTGGTTAAGAGTTTATTATAATGCAAAAATATCATATGAAAAGAAATTGGGTAGTCTGTTTTATACGAGAATGATGTAAAATGATACATCTGTTGACAAAAAGAAAAGAAAAGAAGATAGTAGATACATCTCATGAAATCCAACAAATTAAGGAAACACACCAAGTGGTGATTTGTCTACAATGTATTAGTTTTCTGTCATAAATATTCTGACCAGTATTAGAAAACCACTAGCCAATAACTAAATTTACTAAAAGATTAGAAACTAATCAAATTATTCCAAACATATGCATATTAATTACCGATTTCTTGATTTATTTTATATATTACATTTATATAATGTATATTTGTTTTTAGATTTAATTATTAATTTTCATGATAAATGATCAAAATAGTAATACAACACAAAAGAAATTAGATAAATTATTGGATTTACATTAATATTATTGTTTAATTAAATAAATTTAAATTGATTTAAAATAGTTTAAATTAATTTGAATTGTATAATTATATATTAAAAAGATTACTAGGTTACCATCTCGAAGATGTGTCAGTTGGATTTGGACTATATTTTACATATATGATGTTAGATAACTCGTGGTCTTGTATATAAGCACTTTTAAACCAATATACTCCCTCCGTTATATTAAGATATATTTTTTAGAAAAAAAAAGTTTCATAAAGATAGATTTTTGTGTTTTCTATGAAAATATTGTAAATTTTAAGAAAATTAATTGATTTACTATTAGTTAAAATTTATTGAAAATTGATAATTACAGTAATTAATATATTTTTTATAGTGATTTAATGAATTTTCTTAATATGTGTGAAAACACTAAAAATATCTTATACAATAAAGTAAGACTTACCTCTCTCCTCCTTGCGCCACGTCATCTGGGAGATGGGGGCGTTTTTGGACACGTGGCAACTCTTCCTTATTCTCTCACCGTTTTCGTTTACAAAATTTATGGGTCAATTGAAAAAAAAAAACTAACCTGTGACGACCCACTTAAGATAAGCTTATTGTCGGCCCAAGCCATGCACAAACTATCTCCATCCATCCCGTGTTGCCACTGCCCCTTCGTCTTCTATATATTTTACTGCAATCCCTAAACCTCACCGCACGTTTCAAGTCGACGGTATAACGACTTCTCTCCAAAACTATGAATCATCAAATCGTATTCATCACCATAACAGTTCAAAGTCACACTAGCTCTTCACCTCCCCTGCCTTCTCCCTAGAGCCGTGCGAACCGGTTTTGCTGCCCTAAGCAAAATTAAAAAAACTAGCTAAATGCTTAAATATTTTATAGTAAATAAACTATAAAATGGAAAGAATAAAAATAAACAGTTTGTTAAAAAATAAATTGTTTAAAAATATACAACAAAAAATACAAAAAAATTATATAAACATATGATACATAAGGTGGTATTTTATATTAAAATTTATGTAGTATAAAATCTAAGAAATTAACAAAAAGAAATACTCTAGGATAACTCTAAAAATATTTTTGTCACAAAAATAGATTTTATTAAAAGATGTAAATATATATTTATATTCATTGGGTTAACTAATCTAGATTTAGGGTTTATATTCATGGGATGGAGTTAGAGGTGAAGTTTAAAATTTTAAAAATAAAACTAAAAAAAAAATCTATTAGGTTATTTTTTCCTTAAAAGTTATTTTGCTAATAAAAATTTAAAAATGACTATTTGAAATATTTGACCATTAACAAATGGAATAAAAATTAACTATCAAATACATATAAATAAGTATCTGAGTATATATAGAAAAAGAAAGATTATTTTTATAAAAAGAAACCATTCATTTACGTGTACATCATATGAAAAAAAATATGCAAACATGCTTTTGAAATCAAATTGATGCCCTCACCTATTACAAATTTTTTTTTTGATGCCCTAAGCTATTGTTTCATTTTTGGTCACATAGACACGGCTCCGCTTCTCCCTATATATTTCTCTCTGATTTTCACTTCTCTTAAGCTATCTCTTCACATCATGTACCTTCACACTACGTGTTTCGCTCTTATTTTTTATTATGTCTTGAAATGAGTTTTAGGCATCCCTACTCTTTACTTCGTTCCTAGATGATGGTCCTCTGATAAACGCTATGTTTGTTGGCTCAGATTCAATTTATGTTTTTCTTTTGTTGTTGTCCAGGTGGAGACAAAGATTAGAGAAACGGCAAAGAGGCTGGAGAAGCAACTATGGCAAACCTTTATTTCTTTTCAGGCAATAACTTTTCTTTCATGAGTTTTGTCTTTGGTTGCTTCTCATTTCTATGATATGATAATAAAAAGTTACTAAAACTTTGTTTCCTATTATTTTAGATCAACAGAGGAACCGATTCAGTCAACAATAGCTTCAGAATTGTAATCCAGAAGAAAAAGCATCTGATTTTGGGCAAGTTCTTCCTCATGCTTACACACTAATGACTGATGTGTTTGGAAATTATGTCATTTAAAAGGTATGTTCCTACTTGACTCTATGTCTTATATTGCATTGCCCGTGAGACTATCCTTAATTATTTGACCCTGTTTCAGTTTTTGAATACGGTAACCCATCACACAGAAACGAACTCGCGGATCAATTCATGCGACAGATAGTACCACTTTGTCCGCCGTTGTACGGATGTGAAGTGATAAAAAGGTATAAAGCTATGACAAATTGTACAAATGGTGGACTCAGGGGTGAAAATTTGTTTTAATGTAGGCTCTTCATATCATAAAACCTGGTCAGAGAGTTCGTTTAGCAAGTGAACTTGACGGGCAGGTCATGAGATGTGTTCGAAACCAAAAGGGAAACCATGTGACCCAGAAATGCATCCATAATATCCCAGCAAACTGAGTTGGATTCATTGTTTAGTTGCATTCCTTGGTCAAGTTTCCACGCTTTTTATCCATCCTTATGGCAGCCATGTCATACCTGTAGTAAGAAATCAATTAAACAATTGTTTTCCTCATTCTTACACAATAACAATGCATCTTCACGTTTTCGTTTCCCTTATGTAAAGTATAGGGGCATCTGGATCGTTTTTCAAATGAGCATCAGTCTCAGTTCATTACATGGAATCAGTATGCATCCTTTCCAAAGGCCAATGTGGAATAAACAAAATCCCACAGTTTGTTAAACACTCAACACGTAAAACCAATGTTCCTATCTGGCATCATGTCTTGGAGAAATTTAAAGCTTTGTGCTAAGAGTATTGAGAAACTCTTTTCGATATATGTGTGTTGAGAGACCAGTTTAAATTATACAGCTTTCATGTTTGATTTATGTTTCTGGTTGAATAAAATGCTGTACAGGAGCCATATATCCAAGGAGAGGACATGATCGCTTATGCTAGGACGGGATAAGAAAGATTCTTGCTTTTCGAATCATTGACTTTGTTCTGTCAAATACAAATTCTTTTCTGTTCTTTTAATGTTAGAAACGATTCTAATTGTTGGACAAATTTAAAATTAGTACTACTTTTATTATTCAAAATTATATATAAGATAGGTGAGCATGATGAAAGTTAAATAAACTTATAGGATAACATCTAAATCTTATTTAATCTTGCTTATTTAGGTTATTTTTTTAAATCAACTATTAAATTTATAAATAATAGTAATAATTTTGATTTAGCTTTATTATTTTTTAGGTCTCTTTATATAATTTTCTGTTTTCAAATAAAAGTATAAACTGCCATATAAACTAACCTATAAATATACTTTTTATTTGGGTTATTTCACCCAAAAAAATTAAAAGACAATTATCTCAAATAGCCATTTTAAAGTTTTTGTCACTAAAATACTTCTAAAAATTACTGAAATATTTTTTTTTATTTTAATATTTTTTAAAACCCTAAACCTCATCTCCGAAACCACATTCCATAATTGTAAACTCTAAGTCTAGATTAATTAACCATATGAGTATAAATATATTTTTACACTATTTATGAAACATATTGTGGTCATTTTCTCTTTAAATACAATTTTTGGGACCAAAACCTTTTTAAGATTATGTTAGAGTATTTTTCTAAATTCAACTTATCATTCTAACTAAATTCAACTTTTAGAGTATTTCTCTAAAAAAAAAAAACATTGTGGCTTGAATGTTGCATAGAAAAATGTTTAAATGGTTAAAGTAAAATCATGATTTTATAAACATATCATAATTCTCTTGTCAGATTTAAGCAGGGGAAATGAAGCTTTAGTAAATAAAATTCAACACAAGCCCACAACTGTGTGATGAATTAACAACTCTTTATATGATAATTATTGAGCATAAAAAATGGAAAAATGAATGTTAATCACAAGAAACAATTCGAGAATTTATAAATGTGAAAACTTACTTCAAGTGACTATGTACTTCAACTGGCGGTTCTGATTGCAGCTCTGACAGCCACACAGAGGGATGTTATATAGGGTTTTGAAATTTAGGGTTGTCCCAGCCCATCTCTATAATTTAAAAGACCTAGCCCTAATGCATTACTCATTAAGTATATATGGTTAGCTTAGGGCTGGGTTAAAGAAATAAAGGGTTTTGACAAGGTTGAGCCTTATTAATTTTTTTTGGTAAACAACAATATTTTGGTGTAGACATTTTTTTTGTAAACTATTTTGGTGTAGGATTAAAACTTCAAAAAATAATTTTCCTTCCAAAACTGCAAAAATTGAGTTTTTTTGCTAAAATCATGAAAACAAAGCTTTGCGTCAAAATCGTGAAAACAAAGCTAAAACCACAAGATCGAGTTTTCCCGCCAAAACCAGAAGATCGAGTTTTCCCGCCAAAATCGCAAAATCGAGTTTTCCCGCCAAAACCGCAAAATCGAGTTTTCTCGCCAAAACCGCAAAATTGAGTTTTCCCGCCAAAACCGCAAAATTGAGCTTTCCCGCCAAAACCGCAAAATCGAGTTTTTCTGCAAAATCGAGTTTTTCCGCTAAAACCGCAAAATCGAGTTTTTCCGCCAGAACCACAAAATCGAGTTTCCCGCTAAATCGAGTTTCCCGCAAAATCGAGTTTTCCGCAAAATCAAGTTTTTCGCTAAAACCGCAATATTGAGTTTTCCCGCAAATCGAGTTTTTTCGCCAAAACCGCAAAATCAAGTTTTTCCGCTAGAACCGCAAATCGAGTTTTCCGCAAGATTTAATTTTTCCGCCAAATTGAGTTTTTATGCCAAAACCGCAAAATCGAGTTTTTCCGCCAAAACCGCAAAATCAAGTTTTTCCGTAATATCACAAAATTGAGTTTTTTCGTAAAATATTTAATAAAAAAATCATTTTTATTTGATTTATGTTAATGTATGAGATAACATATATTTTGTAAGAGATTATATTAAAATTAATTAGCATAAAATGATAAAGGGTCTTAAAGGGGTTGAAAATGGTTCAACCTTGTTTTACATATCTTGATGGGTTCTAAAAGGGTTAAGGTTCATTTAGGGCTAAGCTTAAATTATATAGAGTCGGGCTGGGCTGGGTTACCCTATATAACATCCCTAGCCACACATACTGAGTTCTACACCTTGCGGTCTCACCGTATGGACAGATGATTGTAACCGAGCAGGAGCTGAAACTTAAGGTTATGGATCAACTTATTTGCATTACCGAAATGATATTTTCAGAGGAAATAACTTTAAATTTTCGTCTTTATATGGAGAACATGGATATTGCGAGAAAAAAATAACATGGATACTGAGATCGTGACGTCATTGCTTGGTAGAACAACAATTAGATGAAAGAACATTTTCTATGTATTCAAATATGCCATCCACTTCTGTATCTCTTGCGGGAACGTTAAATGTAATGACAGCACATCATCGTTCATGCCTGCGAGGAAATGATTCCAAACATAAAATTGTTTCTCTTTCCGTTGTGCTCAGCAAACCTTTGGGATATACCAAGGCGTTGTTAGTGACATCACCAAAATGTGATTTCTGGTGAAGATTCTGACTTGAGTTTTCCATGTACAGAGCTTACCATTTCGCACAAAGCATGAAAGTTTATGTGTCCATGAACACCGTGCTCACCTTTGTATAAAAGTTTTGCAAACCGGACGTGTAATTTGGTTCTTCATGATTAATTCTCACCAGTGTGCTCTGCTGATTCATATGCATGCTCACAGTTCCCTGAGTTGTGGGGCCATAACTTGAATTTTGCTCCTTGCTCAACATGTTTCCGTATTGACGGGTCAAAACAACTCTACGCTTTACACGGGTTAGCTTATCACCAGTTAAAAAAATTATTTTGAACAAATCTGCGATAAAAAATTGACTTATATACCATGTTGAGTAAAAAATCACATTGTCAAGATCTTTTTTCCCTTATAAACATGTATTAAAAGAATTTAAAAATTAAATACTCAAAAAATTTATACATTTATGAAAATATATATGTATATGAGATGAAGGTTACCTGTTCTTCAATGAATAGTTTCAAAGTTAAATCAGATTTTGTAAAACCAAATATGTAATATAAACACCGAATAGTGGAAAATATTAAAATTTATTAAATACCAAAACTTCGAATTATTTTAATAAATATTGATATATGATAAATAAAATTTATTGAAATTTATTTATGTTTACATCTAACATATTTATTAAAAATATAAATTAATAATATTATAAAACAAAATATTTTAATTCTTCAAAACATTTAGCTCTAATTTACCAAAGTTTATATCAAAATAATTGAATAATATATTACTAAGAAATTAAGTAAAAGTATTTATATTAAAATCATTATTAAGTTATATTGACATTAAAGTTTTATAAATTTTGACAAACTATAAATAATAAAGCAATAAATTTTATTTTATCTTTGAAACTATATTTTTATTTTATTTTATTATTTATATATCTACAAAGCAATAGGTAAAAAAAATTGTTTTTTTAGTGAATTTTTTTTGGTTATTTTCTTAGTTGGTGACTCTTTGGTGATACAAAAATTAAAATACTATTTGAGAGAATTACACAACTGATTAAGAAAATCACGACGTAATTGAGGTAATGAACCAAACCAAGCATACAACCATCCATTAAAACTAAAAGATTGTCCCCCATTATATTTTATGAAGCCTAACAATCCGCGAGAGTCCAAAATAAATCAAATACAAATACTTAGACTAAATACACATTGTCCCATAACTTTCTTGTTGAGAAAAGATGACTAACCACATAAGATGATGAGGTTAAGTTTCCATTAATCAAATAAACATATGCCAAAAGATTACAATAATTAAAATTGACAGCGTAAGAACAAATATTTGACAGATATTTAAAACAAAACTACTTTAAAATATAAACAATTTTCAAATAATTAATTCTAAAAAAATAAACCGTAAAAACAGAGGGAGTAGTAAGACTGAGTTAATTCGAGAAAAATAAAGTGTGACATGGCCATTTTTGAAGTTGAGTTTGTGAATCGGAACAATTTAACGCCAAATAACAGTCCATCCACCAAAAAGATCGGACAAAACATTCAATGCTCATTTCATTATCAGAACACACATATATATACTTTGAGTTCTAGCGTGTTGAACCTTAGCATTTCTTGCAACACGCTATTCCAGACATAAATAGCACATCATATTACAGATGTATTGTAACCAAACAATATGATCACTTCATTATCGCCTATACCACACAACATTATATTTATTTGGTCCTACAACTAGACAACCACACCACATCTGCTGAACATAAGTTGCTGTTTGTATTTGGACCCAAGTCATGGACTCTGTTGTCTTTCTGTTGTACACTTGTTGTATAAATCTATGGGAAGCACACTATCCGCGCTCGTAAACAAGGATCATGTTGAGCGTATGTTTCAAGCCGTTTAATCGAGATCCTCTCTGAATGCGAGAACCGACAATTATCAACATCATAGCGGTGAGTTCACTGTATGGATTTTACATTCGATAACAGCAGAAACGATCACTGTCTTTAATAATATAACCAAGACAGAGAGGCTAATAAGAGTTTGCTCAGTTACCAGGGGTGGGGACGGAGAGCATATTATGAATTTTAAGGATATCCGTGATTCGCTCCGTTCCGCATAAATGATTAATTTTTTGATTCAATTTTATCCGCAACTTTTGGAATAAAAAAAATTGTATTTTGTACCAGATATCTGATTCGATCTGTAAATTTGAAAAAAACAAAAAGAAATGTTTTACTATAAACTAATTTTTCATTACAATTTTTTTAAAAATTACATACTTTTAAAATTTTAATAACTAAATAATCAATTTAGTGAATAAAAATATTATAAAATTTATAGAAAGAGATTAAAGAAATATAATGTATATATGTAATTTTATATATATATGCATATAATATATATATATATATATATATATATATGTATGTATATAATAGATTAGATCGGATATCCGTTTTTAACAATATATAAGTATTTGTGATTTGATTCGTCTTTGACGGATATTGAGTTTTAACATTTTCTTTGATCAGTTATGGATATTTGAATTTTTTGGGTCAAATTGAAACGAATAACATATTAGATCAAAATTTATGGAAGTTTTGCCCATTTCTATCAATTATATAGAAAGTTTAAATAAGTTTGCAGCTTTGACTAGCACATCTTCATTCAACGACTGCCAACCCATCGGTCAGTCCTATCTTCACATTTTCATTATTATCATACATGACCTCAATACTATAATTTCATTTATTATCATACATGACTTGAATACTATAATTTCATTTTTTTTATTTTTTTTTATTTTGCTTTGTTCCACTCGTAGTATGGTTTCAGTTTGTATTAGTTTTGTTGCAATGTCACAATTCAAACTTAAATATGATAAACACTAGACACATGCTATATTAATTGATTGTCATAATCGTGTATGTCAAACATTATACATATGCAGATATGCTATATATTAATACTAAAGCCGTTTAGAAAACATCCATAAATGTTTAATAAATTATTATAAATGTTCTATAGTTAAAATTTGGTTGCTATTCTGACATGGTTATTTTCTCCAGTTATATTATACTTCTTGAATGCTAAAAAGAATTTCTATTTAAAAGTTAGTATGGTTTTGCTATGTGAGACTGTTCAAGTTATCAAAATATTAATAACCTTACATGTTCAAGTATACTCACTGAGAATAACTTGTTTTTAAATAATTTTTCCTTTGTTTCATAAAAAAGGTTACTTGAAGGTTTTTACATAGACCGGGTGATTGTGGTCGAGTGGTAAAGAGACGGGACTGTGACGCCAACACGTTTCAGGTTCGATCCACCTGCTGCGCGAAACTAAGTCACAATTATCCTGGTCACCTTACACGGATATGGACTCATGCTTTAGGGCCCATTTGAATACCCGGAGAGAGGGTCTATCCGTGGGCTGCACCTCCCCTTGGGGATTAGTCTGGGCCTCTCCATGGACCTGTGATACCTCCAGGTTAATCAAAAAAAAAAAGGTTTTTACATATTAAAAAAATATTTAAAAATTTTATTTTATCTTCTGTTCACACATTAATTTTTTATTCTCTCATTAATACATTAATACAATGAAGTTAAAAATGAAAATTCATTTAAACTTTTGCATGAAAACACAAAATGACACTATTTTAAAATAAAAATAAAGTTCTAAAATGACATTTCTTTTAAGAAATAGAGGAAGTATCAATTTTTATTTGATTTTTTAAATCATGTGAGTTAAACCGTGAGAAAAGTCCAAAATATAAAAGTTGTATGGATGCTTGGGGAAATGGCAAGAATATGCATGAAGATTTTTATTAATTTTTTTCCTTTTCTTTTGCCAACGGTTAGCTCAGGTGGTACCTAAGAAAAACATATTTTAGAATTTTCATTTTCCCTTTCATTCGAACCCAATTGATAATCTATTTCTTTTCAATCATACTTAACTTTGCCTCTCATTTTCATGTTGTCATCATATTCCTGATTTCTTTGTAAAACACAAATCTTTGCAATAAAGCAACAAAGTAAAATATTATTTTGTGGAAAATACTGCAAATATTAGTAATGAATTATGATTGTATAAAATTATATTATTGGAATAAAACTACAAAATGACAAATAGTTTTACTATTTTGCAAGATTCATTCACGTTTTAAAGTAAAGTAACCTATAATCTTAACAACTTACTATATTCAAATCTGCAGCTAAAACCGGATCTACAGGCAGGAAATAAAATGGCTGCTGCAATTGGATAATACGGGTATTAAGATATGCATTATTGAGCCTCATGATAATATACACAATAAGTCCATACCGCCAAAAGTAGTGTGTCCCATCCATAATTGAAAAAAAAATTGTACTGTATTAATATTTTTGTTGTCTTCCGCAAATGCTAGTACTTCTATCATTATCATCATTGATTTTTCTTGAAAAGTAAATAAACAAATATACTACGGAAAAACAAACACGATAAGTAAAGCTAGACCATTAGGTAATAATTAAAGACATTTCAAGTCTAAAATCTAGTTAAAATTTTATTACTTTAAAAAGGCAACTAAAAAATTTAAAGGACAATTATCTCTAATAATTATTTTTTAAAATCTTTGTCATAAAAATAAATTTTGCAAAAATGGCTAAAATAATATTTTTTATTTTTAAAAATTTAATATTTATTTATTTATTTTATTTTAAATTTCACCTTTAAAAATTCATTCCATAATTATAAATCCTAGGTCTAAACTAATTAACCCAAAAAATATAAATATTTACATTCTTAGTAAATTCTATTTTGATTATTTAAAAAAAAAATATTTTTGTGATGAAATATTTTAAGATATCTTTTCAAACATTTCATCAATGTCAAAAAGAAGTTTTCGCACCAGATGGTCAAACTTATATCTTTGACAATTTAGTTCCAGTTCATCATTCTCTTAACTTTATTTATCTGTTACTTTATCTTACATGTTCTCTGTTCTTCGAAGCCGTTTGTACTCAGGGGTGGTAAGCATCAAATATTAAAGTTTTTTTGAAATATTTGTGATCTAATTTATCTATCTGAATAATTAATTAGTCAATAATATTCGATAGATAGTTATCTAGATATTCAATGTTTCAGTTATCTAAAAAAATTTGTATTTTTAATCAAATATTCGATTTAAACTATACAAATAAAATAAAAACTTAAATAATATAAAATTTTAATATTTTTAAAATTTTAATAACTAATATAAAAATTTAATAAACAAAAATATTGCAAAACTTACATAAATATGATTTTATATAGTTATATATGTAATTTTTATACTGAAACATATAACAAATTGAATTAAAATTTACGTATATTTAAGATCTAAACTCTCCAAATCAACGTTGAAGAATCATAAACCACTTGAAAACTATGGTGGCATTAAGGGAAACAAATAGTGAGCGGTATTTATACATTCACTTTATTAATCATTCTTATAATTACGAAAAGAGAAATGTTTTATGATAGATCCAAAAAAAAATTTGCTACAAAAATAACTTTCAAAAAGAAAAATAATTAAATTTTTTTTTATTAAAATATGTAAATATATATTTATACCTATAGGGTTAACTAATTTAGAATTAGAGTTTAGAGTTATGGATAAAGTTTTAAAGATATGTTTAAAAATTTTAAAAATAAAAAATATTATTTTTTTTAAATAAAAAATCTGTTTCTGTCATTTTTAGTGCTAGTTTGTTTACAAAAATTAAAAAAGAAAAATATTTGAGAAACTTGCCCTAATGAAAATGAGACATTGACAATTCTATCATTTTTTATTAGGCACCTAAGATACCTAATTTAGACCTTAAACCAACAATTTTTTTTTTGACAACAATTTGGGAAGATGCGATTGACCATGAAGGATTCAAATTTGACCGACAAAACATTGATAGCTTTTGATCACAAAATTTCCACAAAGAAGAGTTCTTTCTCTGCGTTATTAAAGACCAAACTCGAGGGTGTTAATGTAACTCAGCTTCACAACACAAAACAAAAGAAAAGAAAATTAATTAAAAAGAAAATGGCGAAGAAAACGGAAAGTAGAGAGAAGAAATAAAAGAGAATAGAGCGAGAGAAGAGAGCTGGATTCACATGGACTTGCTCTTTCTCTCTCCTTTATTCTCTCTCTCCACCTTCATCATTACCAACAAAACTGATTGAAACCCATTTCTTCTCTCAATCTCACTCTTCTCTTCTTTGCCTCTAACGCCATGGCTGACGATAAGGTAAGCTACTTGTTTCCTTTTCTTGCTTCAAGGGAAAGATCCTGTTTTCTTTCTTGCTTTCACATTTTACCCTTCAGTTAAACGGTATTTGCGTGAACAGCTTATGTCCGAGAGAGTCTTGTTCTTTATAGATTTGTTTTTTTAATGAAGATAAGAACTCTATAGCTAGTTATCTTGAAGTTGAAGGGTTTTTGAGTTCTGGGTTTGTCAAAAGTTTCTTTCTTTTTGAGTTAACATGAAATCTCCGAGCTCTATAAATGGTTCCTCAAAGGGTCTTGAGCTAAAAAACAGTTTCTTTTTTTGGGACGACCTACCTAACTATTCTTTAGCTTTTACTTAAAAGAGGATGCGTAGATTAAGCATCTTTAGGGTTTTGTGAACTAGCTCTGCTGGTATGATCCATGGCTATCTATCTCGATCTGTGTTTTAAATCCACAGTTTGTAGTCTAGTTGCTAGATCCAGAGTTGAGCATAGATCCATTCTTGTTTTATTTTGTTACATGAGTTTCTGTTTTTGTGTACCTTTCTTCTCGCGTGACAAAAAGTATATATACGCGTAACGGCTATTTCTTAACCACTCTTTTTGACTAACAAAAGTTTCCTTCTTTAAAGCCTTTTGATTCTCAGACAATGGAATCAATGGTTACTTGCGTTTTTTGCTGACCTTTAACGCTTGTTTCTTACAGGAGGTGCCTGCTGCTGTAGTTAATGGACATGACCAAGTCACTGGTCACATCATCTCCACAACAATTGGGGGTAAAAACGGAGAACCAAAACAGACAATAAGTTACATGGCGGAGAGAGTTGTCGGAACAGGCTCCTTCGGGATAGTTTTCCAGGCTAAGTGTTTGGAGACTGGTGAAACCGTGGCGATAAAGAAGGTTTTGCAGGATAGGAGATACAAGAACCGAGAGCTTCAGTTGATGCGTGTCATGGACCATCCTAATGTGGTTTGTTTGAAGCATTGCTTCTTCTCGACCACTAGTAAAGATGAGCTGTTCCTCAACTTGGTTATGGAGTATGTCCCTGAGAGCTTGTACCGTGTTCTGAAACATTACAGCAGTGCAAACCAGAGAATGCCGCTTGTCTATGTTAAACTCTACATGTACCAGGTAATATAACACAGCTTTCACATTTTCTGTTGACATAGAAGAAGTGTTCTTGTTCTGATAACCTTTTTGTTGTGTCAGATCTTCCGGGGACTTGCCTATATTCATAATGTTGCTGGAGTTTGTCACAGAGATCTAAAGCCTCAAAATCTTCTGGTATGAGTTACATTCAAGTGTCAACTCTTGTGTTGTTTTTTCTCTTGTTTCTTTCTTTGCTAATCTGTCTCTTCGGTCTCTTTTACAGGTTGATCCTCTTACTCATCAAGTCAAAATCTGTGACTTTGGCAGTGCCAAACAGCTTGTAAGACTTCAGAACATATAAACTCTTTCAACTTGTAGCGTTTGTGATCTTGTCACTTACTGGTGAAGTTTACATTTGCAACAGGTTAAAGGTGAAGCCAACATTTCTTACATATGTTCAAGATTCTACCGTGCACCTGAGCTCATATTTGGTGCCACGGAGTACACAACTTCCATTGACATCTGGTCTGCTGGTTGTGTTCTTGCCGAGCTTCTTCTTGGTCAGGTAAACCACCACACTGCTCACCTTCATTACTTTCCCCCGTGTATTTGCATTTGGACTCATTGTAATGATATTATGTTCCTATGAATGCAGCCATTATTCCCTGGAGAAAATGCTGTGGATCAGCTTGTTGAAATCATCAAAGTAAGATCTTTAACATTGATACTTTGCAAAGCACATTCATTGGCCACAGGATCCTCATTGTTTAAAGTTGTTGGAAACAGGTTCTTGGTACACCAACTCGAGAAGAGATCCGTTGTATGAATCCACATTACACAGACTTTAGGTTCCCTCAGATAAAAGCACATCCTTGGCACAAGATTTTCCATAAAAGGATGCCTCCAGAAGCAATTGATTTTGCATCAAGGCTGCTTCAATACTCTCCAAGTCTTAGATGCACAGCGGTAAGTGTTGCTCTTGAGATCTCTTCTGTCTCTCTTAAGAGTCTAACTAAAATACTAATAAATGGTGTTTTTGTTTCTGCTATAACTTTCAGCTGGAAGCTTGTGCACATCCGTTCTTTGATGAACTAAGAGAACCAAATGCTCGTTTACCAAACGGACGGCCTTTCCCTCCTATCTTCAACTTCAAACAAGAAGTAGCTGGAGCATCACCAGAGCTGGTCAACAAGTTGGTTCCAGACCATATCAAGAGACAGTTGGGTCTAAGTTTCTTGAATCAGTCTGGAACTTAAACAACCAAAAGACAAGAACCTTATATGTATAATGTACCATTACTCAGAGCCAGAAGGTAGTTGAAGGCAATGTAGAGGACACAAGTCGAAGTGTTGCCGCCTCAAACTCGTTCAGGAATGTTTGTTTTCAGAGACATGTTTGATGGTGAAAGATAAGCTTCTGCAACCTAACTTCCCCAAATCTGCAAGAAAAGCAATTCAGTTGTATCTTCTTATTTCTCCTTTTTTAAGTTTTGTGAGAAAAAAAAAACAGAATCTCATCTTCTGCTTCATTCTTTCTGCATCTGTAAATGAGTTTAGTCAAGAGTTGCTGTTTTTTTTATAAAGTTTGAGAGAAGGTGAAAGAATCTTTAGTGAAAAAATATCCAAAGTTTACCACAAGAGGAAGACTCTGGTTGTCATCACTTATAACGAGGATTTATGAAATGGTTTGTTTATGACTCACGTTCATATAAACGCAAATCTCAAGACTGTTTCTCTTTCTGCAATAAAAGAAAATAATTCACTCTTCAGTTATGGTGTGTATTCATTGTAACAAGGTTTCCATTAAAGTTACCAGGAAAGCTGAAAAGGGAAGAAGAGTCTTCAAATGAATTTCACTCAAGTCTATTTTGTTAATTAGTTTAACATGGTTAAGTGAACATCAATTCCGTTGTAGTCTAGCTGGTCAGGATACTCGGCTCTCACCCGAGAGACCCGGGTTCGAGTCCCGGCAACGGAGTTAACTTTTTAGTTTTGATGATCGTAAACAGCGAGGTACAGATTACTTGCAACGTCACCGTGAGAGGAGACAAGGCGATGCAGCTTGTTGAGAGTGGCTTGAAAGTGAAAGAGTATGAGCTGTTGAGGAGGAACTTCAGTGACACTGGCTGCTTTGGGTTCGGTATCCACGAGCACATTGGTCTTGGAATCAAGTGAGTGTTTGTCATTATGAGGTTTCTTGAAACAGAGGATTGTTCTCATGATTCTGTTATTGTTTTTCTTAGGTACGATCCTTCTATTGGTATCTATCGAATGGACTTCTATGTTGTTCTTGAACGCCCTGGACTTCTAAGAATGTGTGCAGATTGTCAAGTGGCCAAGTTCATTTCTAAGTTAAACAGAAGATAGACTGTTTTAAGATACTCAAACCGCTTTCATCATTTTAAAGATGGACATTGTTCTTGCAAAAGTCTGGTGAACATTGAAATGTTTCATGTACTAAAATGTTAGTACCAGCCTGGTTCACGGTTGGTACGGTCCTGATGAAATCATTGGCAATAGAAGAACATGAACAGGCTGGATCTATATGTCTTCCATGATAGTAACATTGCCTCAACGGAAAACACATCCACATTATTTTATCTCACTTAGTCAATGTTTACAAAAATATCATTTTCAATCATTAATAATCTGGTGAAGATATGAACTAATGACAAGTTCACATTTTGTTTTGGTCAACTAAACCATGTTCAACCGCATGTGGAGTACCATGTTAACAGAAGTACACAACAAATGTTTGTTGAAGAAAATAATTCATAAGAAGTACAATTCAACAATTATTACAAAACAATCCCTTTTAACACACACACTCTCAAAAATTACAACAAGATCTCAAAAGAAACCAAAGACTAATTAAAAAAAAAATCTACTGATTATACCCACTCGCATGTAACAATCAAAGTAAAATAAGCAAATAAAGAATAGACTAAACCGGGATTAATGCGGAGAACCGGTTTGGTTATTCTCCAAAGAATCAATATCATCTTTCTTCTTACAGCTTTCTTGTCGGAATCAACCACACCATTTGGCGCAAAGGATCAAGAAGATGATCAAGAACACGATCGCAGCAAGTCCAATAGCAACACCAAGCACAACCTTATTAGGACCATGACTCTCTTCCTTCTTCTTCTTCACACTCGTCTCATCTTCATTATCATAATCATAATCAGAACTCGAATCTTCCTTCTGCGGCGGAGGAGACAAAGGCAGCCCATGTTTATCACACCGAGCAATACCTAACTTCATCTTCGAAGACAACACAGTGTGGTTGTAACAGAGATCACTGTTCCCTCCCACTTTGAACACTTCAAGCATCTTCAAGAAGCTCGCATTGAACGGAAGGACTCCACGGAAGTTATTGTTAGCGAGATTCAAGTGCTTGAGGCTCTTCATCTTGGAGATGAATCTCGGAACGGTGCCGTTTAGCTTGTTACCGCTCAGATCTAAATGGGTTAGGTCTGGAATCGAGGAGATTGAATCTGGGATTGGTCCGGACAGCTTGTTTGAGGATAAAGACAGGTTCTTTAGAGAGATAAGGTCGCCGATGCTGTCGGGTATCTGGCCGGAGATCGAGTTTGACGACAAGTTTAGAGCTTTGAGGTTAGAGAGTTGAGTGATGGAAGTGGGTATTGTCCCTTTGATGAGATTGTGTGATAAGTCGATGAATGTGAGATTCGAGTGGAAGGACTTAGGGATGTTGCCGGAGAGATTGGCGTGGGAGATGGTGAGGGAGACGATCTTGCGCATGTTTCCGAGGATGACGAAGAGGCCGGAGGTGGAGACGGGGACGGAGGAGACGGTGAGGTCAGTGAGGTTAACGAGACGAGCTAGGTAGACACCGGAGAGACCTTTACGGCGGCGGAGGAAGGAGGAGGTGGCGGAGAAGGAGTGGAGGGAGTTGGGGAGACGCGGCGGAGGGGAGAGAGAAGGGCAGTTGAGGAAAGAGAGGGAGGTGAGGGAGGGGGAGAGGGCTCTGAGTGCTGTGGAGGAGATGGAGAGGTCGGAGGAGCAGTTTGTGAAGGAGAGGGATGTGACGAGGCGGAAGGGGGAGCCGGCGTCGCAGGTGACGACGGTGGTGGGGGGTTTGGAGGTGGGACGGTGGTCGCAGGGGTTTTTGGCGGTGGGGATGTTGAGAGATTCGAGGGCTTTGAGGTGTTTTGGGTCTAATGGGGAAGAGGAGGAGCGAGGAATGGGAGAGGTGGTCGGAGAAGGAGTGGGGGGTAAGGAAGGAGCGGCGAAGATAGTGGCTGAGAGGAGGAGGAGGAGTAACGGTAATGACGGTGACAGAGGTTTCATGTTGAAGAGAGAGAGAGGAAGTGTCTGAAGAAAGAAGAGAAGGATTGGGTTTTTCAAAGATGGGTCATGTGAGTCATGTGACAGTTGGGAACTCTTTATATTTTAGGCTTCTATTATGATTACGATTTTGACCTTAATTTATTCTTCTTTTTCTTTCATGAATTTTCTGTTCTTCACATTATTGAATTTTTGTTGCGTTAGTGTGGAACTATGGTTATAGAAAGTGATGCTTTTGTTGTGTGTGTTGTGTTGTGTTGTAATATGTTACAATCTGACATATTTTGACAAACGTAAACGGAGAATTTAAAAACATAAAAGAATATTAAAGAGAAAAACACATTGTTTTTAAACCTGGGACCAGACCAGACCAGCGGTTGGACCGGGTTAAATCACAAACCGAATACCAGTCCGGTTAGGTTAATAGTAAAACCCAGCTAAAGTTGAACAGGTTAAAACCTGTATTAAACTGTTAAAAATCCGGAAACCGATGACCAATGAACCGGTCAAACCCAGATTAACCAAAATTTGTTAATAAAATAATTAAATTTTCTTTTTTAAAATAAAATAGAGTTGTTAAAAATTTAATAAAGCAGCACTGTAACTCGTTTTTTCCTTCTACCATCTTTGCAATTGACAAATTACGAGACTCACAAACATAAATCTTCATGTCACGATATTGTTACATGATCAAATATTATTACATGATCACTTGTTTAAGATTTTAATAATTAAAACATTAAGATTATGAAATTTTAAATGTGTATAAAAGAAAAAATCATTGTACTTATTATGGTTTTCATTACACTGGCAAATAAGAATTTAGTCTACATGATTTGTTTTAAAGGTAAAAGAAATTGGAGCGATGAAGAGTTGTGAAATGAAGTTTAAATGTGTTTTTTCGTATTGATTTTAGATATGAACTATTATACTCCTTCTGTTTTATTATAATTCATGTTTAGAAGAAAAATATTGTTTCTAAAAAATACATATTTCATATTTTCAATGCATATAATAATGGTAAATTGTAAACTTCAAAGACATTAATTGTGTTTATTGAATTTTGATTAGTTGAAAGTTAGAGAAAATAGCTAATCACAAAAAAATATATATTTATTATCGTGTTTTTTTAATATCTGTAAAAACTCTAAAACATACATTATTTTGTAATGGAGAGAATATTAGTTTATAACTTTTTATTACATTTTCAATTTGGTATTTTTAAGTTTTTAAAAAATTTTAATTACTGAAATATTTTATTTGATATGGTCTTTTTAAAAGAATATGTATATTTTAAATTGAACTTGGTTGAATCTAATTGAACCCGGTTGAACCATATTGACCTGTAACCCAATTTTTTATGGTTAGTTGGCCGTCCGGTTTTAAAACACTAGAAAAGGAGCGTGAAATGACTACACATTTTGTTAAACAATCGAGGTGTATCAACACAAGTTAAATGTTCTCAAATTGTGAAAAATTGTTAATGTCTGATAGTTAATAAACTTGTAAAAGTCATTAGCCAACCTGCACTAACCATAGTTTTCTTCTTGATAGCATTTTCTCTGATTCATTGTAACCATTCAAAAACTGACAAAAGAAAAGAATAGAAGGCACTATATTCATTACCACCAAATGTGATTTCACCGGATTTATGCTCTGGATCGGAGGGATCGTGTAAGTTAAGTCTATTGATTTTACTTTTCTAAAAGAAAGTTCATCGATATTAGCATCACTCCAGGCCTTTTGCATTGAGTGGGGACAAGAAGAATATCATAGGAATCATCTTTTTCATTTTGCAACCCCCATACAAGAATAAATAAAGCTCTTTTAAAAGTCTGGGTACAGAACTTTAATTTATGAAAAATACATGAATATCCTATATTTTAAGTATATGGCACGAGCAGATTAATCAGAAAGCTGAAATCAACAATTTTCTCCAAGTTAATGCATAATTAAAGAGGTTAGGTAGCATAAAATACACCAATTTTCTCAAAGTAATGCATAATTAAGAAGTTGAATAAGTTGTAGAAAATGTTTTTAGTATCTAAATTAAATATATTAATATGGTCAGTTCTAAAAAATACCCCAATTTATGTTTTGTTTTCCAAAGCTACGAATAAAAATCTTGAACTTCCAAAACTACCACTAAATTATGATTTTGGAATAATTCTTAAAACTTTTACAAATCTTATTTCAAAATTATAACGACCATATCATGCATATGCAAAAAAATATAAAAATAATATATTATTTTTTTCATAAATAGTATTACTTTAATATTTTTCGCACAGATTAAAAAATGATTGAACATTTATGTTTTTATCAGTTACATTTATTTGACCAATAATATTTGTGATAAATAAAATTATATATATAAACCAATGCATTTTTAGTTAATATTAAACTGAAAATAAATACAATTTGTATTAAAATTTAAAATGATATTTTTTAATAATAAAAAATATTAAAATGAAATATTTTAAAAGACACAGTGAGTATTGAGCGTTCAAAATACTATTGTTCTAATTCCGTTTTTATACATGAAGAACATATCAACAGATTCAACACATGTTTTTATAAAGACTTTTGCCGCAGAAGTCATACCTAATCTTTCAATGTGAATAATATAACTATCAAATAACCTATTCACTAGAGTATAAAGTATAACACCATTCTTAATTAGTCAAAAGAGAATATTACATCACTTTTCAAGTTTCTAATTTCATCATCGTTCACTTTAACTCTCGTAATAATTTTGTTAGTTTAACCCACTTCAAAGTCATTACACTAACTAATCTAGTCTTATGTCAATTGCCATTTAATTAATTAAATAAATCAATGTTTTGTATTTTGAGGGAATGTATCTTTAACCCTTGATTTTATTTATGATCGAATGGTCCATATCACATCAGACAAGATGTGATGTGACATACATTTACCACCTAATCCTAATCATTGAATTTTTAATACTTAATTAAAACCAAAAGCTTTGCATTTTTTACATTATCCTTTAGAGCATCCTCAACGGGTTTTACCTCTGGAGTCAAAAAATGTATATGCATATATATATATTAATATTAGTTTTTAATTGTCGGATTTTTGACTTTACAGTAAACTCAATCCAAAAAAATTTTATAGGAATATTTTGAATGGAGTTTCATGTAAAATTAAAAATTTTCTAATTAAAAATTAATATTAATATATATATATGTATGTATTTTGAGAACTTCTAAAACTACAATTTTTATTGGGGATGCTCATAGTTTTTTTTTCCACACTTGCTTCAATTTTCCCGACCAAAATTTCTAGTGATAGAAACAAAAAAGTCTCAAAAGTATGAATCCTGGATGATGGTGATGATGACCATTGACGGCATAGCAGATGAAGATGATGGTGAAGACTGCAGAGAAGAAGAATCCCAACTTTGAAGAGGTTAAAAAATCGTGATAGGTTTGTGCCAGCACCATAAATGTATCTCTTGTTAAGATTTATTTTATGGAAACAATTTTTTTCTATAAACTTTTTTGTATAAAATATTTGTCTGTCATTTTTTTGTTTTGTTTTTGTACTTAAAAGTTCTTACGTTGTTTTGGTTTGGTAAGATATATAAAATGCAATTTTTATTTGTTTTTGACTCATGAAACAAGAGAAAAGATGAATCAGTTCCTTTTTCTTTTGTTTGGTAGTTTAGTTACACTTTTATTGGATTTTCAATTTTCATGGTCTTAACCTTAAAATATAATTTATGTGTTTTATACAATTGTTTGATTACGTATCTGTCTTGCGAAACTTGATCTCTATATTGTTTTTATTATGTTTTATCTTGTAAGAGTTTGTTCGTTTTTAAGAAAAAGTTAAATTATATTCTTATTTCTCTGAAAAAGTGTATGAGATTAGATGATTAGTGTCGTTCTTTTGAATGATATAGTTTGAGTAAATTGATAGTTACCATTAATAGTGTTATTGGTCACATGATGCTTATGCATTTATTTGATATATATTTTTGCAGTATGATCTACATCAAATTAAAGTTGGAACATGTAGTTCTTACATATGATATACTTTCTCCTCACTAGAAATATGAACCAGTAGCGGATTCAAGAATTATTTTGATTGGGGGCATATACTTTATATATTATAATTAAATATATAATTAATTTAAAAATATTAATATATAATAAATTAATTATGATTTTTTGAGTTTAGAGTATTATATAAATATATTTTGATTTAGAAAATATTCTGAATCTTAAATTTTTATTTTGATGAATATACCAAATTTAGTTATTTCAAAAAAAATAATTTTATTTTGATGAATATACTAAATTTTATCTGATTATTTAAACTAAATATTAACAAATATATTTTTATGGCATGAGTGAAACAAGTCTTTGAAATTTAAAATATAAAAAAATATAAAAAAATAATTTTTTTTTTGAAACTAAGAAAAAATAAGTAGAATTGACAAATAACGAAAATAACTAGTTGACAAAAGAAAATAGATAGTTGATGAAACAAGGAAATCATTAATTTATATACGGAAGATAAGTATCTCTTTGTGCTATACTCTGATCTTGATTATTTATGGGAACAAAAAAAAGTGAAAAATATAGAATCGAGGGGGCATTGAACCGCTAATTTTTGAAAAATGATGGATGCATATCAAAAACACCAGACTATTTTACCTATAACTTAGAACCTAAATGTGAAATAATATATATTTTATTGGGGGCACGTGACCCCATACTGATGCTGATGTACGTCGCTCCGCCACTGATATGAACCCATCATACCACAAAACTTACTAATGTACACCGTGTCCACATCTACACTTGCTCTATGGACAAACGATTCCATGTACACTCGTTTTATGGACAAGCGACTCCATGCATGTGTACACTTAAAACCATTTAAAACAATGACCAACCACTAGGAACCTTTCCAGTAACAATAATTAGACATATCCCCCTCTTTTTACTATATAACCTATGAAGTAATGTAATCTCAAAATTGGGTGTTTATGGAAATGAAATGTAATTGATCATGTCGAACACCGATTTATTGATGAAATGTAATGGATTATGCCGACCAACGACATGTTGTTGTATACATGTTTGTTTTCATTTTTATTATACACATGCATGTATGCTATCGTATTTTGGTAGACTCCTTCTTTTTTATGACACATATAACTTATAACTACTATCATGTTGATTCAGTAACCACTAATCCAACCAACATGTATACATCCTCACCACAAAATGGATGCCTTAATTCATTTATCACATATAACTTATATACTTCTGACTCACCTTTGATGTACACGTGTACACCTTAAACGATTTACACAAAAAGTTTTATACCAACAACTATAAAACTTGTCTTTAACATTACTAGCTGATAGTCATATTGTATGTACATATATTCATTGTTACCTTACATTTATACATAACTAATTATATCAACATGATTAGGCTTATAGCTGTTTTTTTATGTACTCTCGTTCATTGTTACCTTAAATTTTTATGCATGCATGATTCATCTCCATAGTGTCAATTTTTTTTCCATTTTTACATTCTTAGCGTGTTCTTCACTCTTGCTTAGAAGATGTATAGTTTCATTCTTCAGTGTCATGACTTCCTCTGATAACTCATTCATCTTGAACATGGAGCACTTAAACTACAATACTTGGTTTTCAGACATATACACTGTTCTTATCACCATATTTATGCAAAGTAGTGGATACACGTTTGATATTAAGATTATTCTTTTCATATCAGTGATGAAGACTTATAGTTACTATCCGTTCGATCTAGTAATCACCAATTTACCTACATGTGTAAAACTTCACCACAAACATTGATGTGTTTTTCATTGTATCACATATAACTACTATTTTTTATTCACCTTCAATATACATGTGTACACCTCACATGTTGCACACAACCAAGTAATACACCAACAATTATACATTTGTCATCCTTCCTTATATGTACACAAAGCAAAACACATTTTTTTTAAATGTATAAACTGTTGTACATGTATATACCTTTAAACATTGATAGCTTGATACATTGATAGCTTAATATTTGTACACATGGATAAAAAGGCAAAAATTACACATTTCTTGGTATACACAACCAAGTAGTACACTTCTACTGGACTCACATTAAAGATTTGAACTTTAGTCTGAAAATCAAAGTGAATCGAGATGTGACCTTACTTGGTCGTCCTTCTAGTGTAAGGTTTGTATTTGCATCAACGAAAAAGAGAATGGTGTGTAATCCCTCAACATTATACTGATGGATCAGCTCGTTCTCCTTTATGGTATTGATTAACTCTGCCGCGGTTGCCACAAACATGTGTCTCGATTCTATAGATCAGAGATATTTTCTTTTCTTTCGTGCTTCTCTCGATAATCCCTCGTGAGCTTCTCCGGTTTTGGCCCAAAGAGTCACACATCAACGTTTGCGTGCGTTGTTGTCTTCACGACACTGTTTCCGTCGTTCGAAAATCAATTGTCTAATATAAATTTCTTACATTTTATCTTCACTTTTGTAACTTGGTAAATGTATAAAATAAAAAAGAAAAATTTTATGTGTTAGATAAAAAATGAGTAAGAGATTAAAGTGGCTCCAGTTTTACAAAATAATTCAAAAATCAAAAATCTTAACCAAAAAATAAAGAAATGAAACAATCACTTCTAGTTTTACTTTTTAAGTGGACATAGACATAATTAACCTAAGAAAATGATTTTAGTAAAAACAACTGATCTGTGTTATGAAACAGACAGTTTCGAGAATACACATAAGTGGGTTTATCTACTTGGACCAATCGGCCCGTATGTGTCACGAATGGGCCAGCCCACTTAGGACTTAGACCAACCGACTTTTGGGCCTTGTTTACTTGTCCCACATCGAGTATGTGATGTGGGCAAGTCGGCCAAACTCTACTATATATATGTATCCCCCTTTGTACTTATGATATACACAATACAATAAAGCAATAAGACAAAGTCATTAGACACATACTCCAAACCTAGCCGACTACTCTCTTTCTCTCTAGCCTAGTTTCTTGTCGAGACAAACCTCTATCAGACTCGAGTTTCACAACACGTTATCAGCACGATCCTGCTCTGAAACCAACCACCTCGAGTCCTAGTTCGAAGCTCAACCAGCCGGCACAACCCCTACACCATCCGAACCATCACTCGGCGAACATCTCTCTCTCTTAAATCTAATCGATTGTTTTTCATATAGATATAAGAACTAATCCTTGTATCTTTCTTTGATTGATTGTTTAAGGTTTTCAAGAGGAAACTCAAGGAGAAAATCGATCAAGGATTAAGGTATGTCATCTAATCCATGTTGAGGTTAATCGATTTCTGTTTAGAATTGTTTCTAGGATTGCTTGGGTTTGTTTTTTGTTTTTGGTTTTTTCGCCATAGATAAGAAGCTTTAGGTTGCTAGATTCATTGTTTGACGGCTAGAAATCAAAAATACCAAAACCCTAATAGAAAAAGAAAAACCTAGATCAATTCAAATTAGGAAAACCTAACCTAAAAGGAAAACCCTAATCCAAAAGGAAAACCTAAATCAATCCGATTTAGGAAACCTAATCTGAAAAGAAAAACCTAATTATAAAAGGAAAACCTAATCAGAAAAGGAAACTTTCCTAAATTAGAAACTTACCTAAACTTACCCAAACTTACCAAATTAGAAACTTTCCCAAAATGGAAACTTCCCAGAAATGGAAACTTACCTAAAATACCTAAACTTACCTAAAACCCAAACTTTCCTAAAAAGGAAACTTTCCAGAAAAGGAAACTTTCCTGAAAAGGAAACTCATCTAAAAATGGAAACTTTCCAAATTTCTAAAATTTCTAGGTCTAAATCTTAAACCCCTAGATTAGTTAAAGAAAGTTTGTTTTTATACTTTGGTCGATGATACTAGACCTATTGGTCGATGATGTTAGACCCACTGGTCAATGATGCTAGACCCATGGTCGAGGATGCTAGACCATGAACCGCGAATGGTCCATGGTACGTACTGTGCAGTACAGACGGGTCACGAACGCGGATGAAAGACATGCACGGCCAGTCACGTACCATAATGTATGAACCCGCGGTAACCCATACGAACCACGACCCGCGATTAAGGCATGAACCGCAGATGGTACATACCATGCGGTACGGACGGACCACGAACGCGGATGACAGACGGTACGTACCATGCGATACGACCAATCACGTACCACTCAGTACGAACCCGCAGTGATCCGTACGAACCACGAACCGCGGTTATACCGTGACCATAGACGGTCGATCACCCGCACCATGCGGATAGACCAAGGTCCACTTGGGTCGATGATGCCTACCCTCAGGTACGGCTAGACCATGATCCGTAACGATCGATTATGCGTACCATGTATGTCTAGATCGCGGATGGTCGATGACCCGTATCAACGGATAGACCACGAACCACATGGGTCGATGAAGCGTACCAATACGTACAACCAGACCGTGTGCTTGTCCAATCGGTTTTCAAACTATTTTCACTACGATTTTAAATGGACAAGAGATGTGGTATGATAAGTCCTAAACGATCTGAAACTCATTTTCAGATGCCAAACATCACGAACTTGGACTTTTCACCCCTCAATGTCAAAGGTGACAATTATCTGCAATGGGCATTAGATGTTGAGATATCTCTCGGAGCCAAAGGCCTAGAGCATTGCATCATTGAAGATAACGATGCCAGCAAAAGAGAAAACTCAAAAGCCCTGATGCACATCCGACATCATATAGAGGAAAGCTTGAAAGCTCAGTACCTCACGGTGAATGATCCATATGAACTATGGAAAGAATTCAAGATGAGATATGATCATCAGAGGACCCTGGTTCATCCAGCGGCCACCTATGAGTGGATACACCTTAGGATTCAGGACTTCAAGTCCGTGAACGAGTACAACTCAGCCTTGTTCCGAATAGTCTCACAACTGAGGCTATGTGGCGAGATTGTTACTGATACGCAGCTCCTTGAAAAGACATTCCAGACAATGTCCTCAAGCAACATGTTGCTCCAGCAACAGTATAGACAGAAAATGTTTTAAGACCTATAGTGAACTCATTCATTGTCTATTGCTTGCAGAACAAAACAATGAGCTGCTCCTGAAGAACAGTGAGCTTAGACCCCCAGGTACTAAGCCTATCCCAGAGGCACATAATGCCGAGCCTATGGATGATACAGAGGCAAACCATGTCCGTTATGACCGAAAGGTTCACAATTCCTCATATGGACGAGGACGCGACCGCGGAAGTCAGACACGAGGACGTGGGCGTGGTAGCCAAAACAAAGGGCGTCCTACCCCTTATGATCGTCCAAACCAGTCCAATCATAGACATGGTAAAAGAAAAAGCTCTGGGATATCTTCAAGGATTCAGAATCCTAAGTCCTCGGCTTGCCACAGATGCAGGATGACAAACCATTGGGCAAAGAATTGCCGTACCCCTAAGCATCTGGTTCATCTCTATCAAGAGAGTCTAAAAGGCAAGAACCCAGAGGCTCATATGATGTATTAGGATGATGAGGGTGAATATGATCACGATAGATATGATCCTACAGATCACGAGACTGATCAAAGCAAAGACGATCCTATGGATCATGAAACTTCAGACATGTTGAAGTAATAACCAAGTGATGTTTTGGTGTGTAGGCTCGTTATTTTTAAAATTGTTTTTTTCTATGAAACCTTGTTACTCCTTTCATTATAATATATGCATGATTTAGATTATATTTTAATTGTCTAGAATGAAAGGAAGTATGGAAACACTTGTGGTTGACAGTGGATCAAGCCACACTATCCTGAAGGATAGGGCATTCTTCGTTGATCTAACGTTGAAAGATGCCAATGTAAACACAATAGTTGGTGTATCGTCACTTATCAAAGGCTACGGCCAAGCTTATGTTCTGTTACCAAATGGAACACATCTAGAAATAGATGAAGCATTATACTCTCCCGATTCAATGAGAAGCCTTTTAAGCTTCAAAGACATTCGCAAGAATAGATTACACATTGAGACAATTGGAGAAGGAGCCAAAGAGTTCTTGAATATATACGAACTCGACCATGACCAAAAGAAGGTCTTGGAAACGATACCAGCTATGGCCACTGGTCTTTACTATGCCAAGATCAGTGCGGTCGAAGCCAATGCTACTATAAGCAAAGAATTCAAACAGAATTTCAACTTGTGGCACGACCGCCTAGGGCACCCTGGAACGGGGATGATGCGTAGACTCATCACAAACTCAACTGGTCATGACCTTAAGGGGAGACGGGTTATCCTTAAGAACCATGCTTGCACCTCATGTGCACAAGGGAAACTTCAGGTCAGACCATCACCAGTCAAAGTGTCAAAGGAAACCATCGGTTTTCTGGAAAGGATTCAAGGTGACATCTGTGGACCAATCAATCCACCTAGTGGAACGTTTAGGTACTTCATGGTACTCATTGATGCGTCCACAAGATGGTCACATGTGTGTTTATTATCCACACGTAATCTAGCCTTAGCTAGACTACTTGCCCAACTCATCAGGTTGCGAGCACACTTTCCAGACTTTCCTTTAAAGACTATACGTCTTGACAATGCTGGTGAATTCACTTCCCAAGCCTTTTATGAGTACTGTATGTCCATGGGGGTGACAGTTGAACACTCCGTGGCACATCTCCATACACAGAATGGTCTAGCCGAATCCTTTATCAAAAGGATCCAAATGATTGCTAGACCTTTACTCATGAAAAGTAACTTACCGACCACAACTTGGGGTCACGCAATCTTACACGCTGCGGAGTTAATACGCATCAGACCGTCCAGCGAGCATAGATATTCGCCATCCCAGCTCTTAACGGGTCGAGAGCCAGACATCTCCCATCTAAAGACATTTGGATGTGCCGTTTATTATCCAATTGCTCCACCATAAAGAACTAAGATGGGAGCTCAAAGGAGGATGGGAATATATGTCGGATATGAATCTCCCTCGATCATAAAATACCTTGAGCCAGCCACGGGTGACCTATTTAAGGCCAGGTATGCAGATTGCCACTTCATGGAATCTGAGTATCCGACATTAGGGGGAGACAATAGCATACTGGTGAAAGAAATCACATGGAATCATACATCCATCATATGGCAGGATCATCGAACTTAAGCATGCGATCTTGAGGTTCAGAAGATTATACATCTTTAAGAGATAGCTAATAAAATGCCAGATTCCTTTACCGACCCAAATAGAATGACTAAGTCTTACATACCAGCTGCTAATGCACCAATAAGACTGGATGTCCAGAAAGGACATAACCAAGTGGCTACTGAGTCTAGGACACGCCTCAAGCGTGGAAGACCAATTGGTTCCAAAGATAAGGCCCCTCGCATGACTAAGAAAGGTGCAAAACAAACCGTGGGCGAGGGGCACAAGGATCTGGTCGATGTGGTTGAACCATCAGTCCCGCGGCTCCGGGACGTGGGTGAACCAACGTCTGGACTCATTTCGGACGTACCAGAATCCGCAGACATGAGCATTGGTACGAGTTCTGAGGTACCTAATGGAACTTGGGACGCCAAGGCTCAGGGTACTGAACCTCCAGACAATGAAGAGATCTCAACTAATTATACTGTGTCTGGTAAATAATGGAACAGAAAACATGTCAACATGAATGATATATTCGCATATCAAGTAGCACTTGAGATCATCACTCATGATGATGAGGATCTAGAACCCACGTCAATATACGGATGTATGCAAAGAAATGATTGGCTTAAATGGAAAGAATCAATCAACGTGGAGTTAAACTCTTTTAATAAAAGAGGGGTGTTCGGTCCTATTTTCCGAATACTAGATGTTGTAAAGCCAGTGGGCTATAAATGGGTCTTTGTGAGGAAAAGAAATGAGAACGGTGAAGTCGTGAGGTATAAAGCCCGACTTGTTGCACAAGGATTCTCACAAAGACCGGGAATCGATTATGAGGAGACTTATTCTCCAGTGGTGGATGCAACGACATTCCAATTCCTGATTAGTCTGGCCATAAGAGAAAATCTTGATTTACGGTTAATGGATGTAGTAACCGCATATCTATATGGTCCACTGGATAATGAAATATACATGAAAGTACCTGATGGTATAGAAATACCAAAGCATGCTAAAGGTTCTCGAGAACAACATTGCATAAAACTTAACAAAGCTTTGTATGGCCTGAAGCAATCAGGTCGCATGTGGTACAAGCGGTTAAGTGAATACTTACTGAAAGAGGGCTACAAGAATGATCAAGTAAGCCCATGTATATTCATTAAGAAATCGAGCCGAGGCTATATGATCATAGCCGTGTATGTTGATGACCTTAACATACTCGGAACGGCCAATGAAATTGCCTCAGCAGTTTCATACCTCAAACGAGAATTTGAGATGAAAGACTTGGGGAAGACCAAGTTTTGTCTGGGACTCCAAATTGAACATCTTACAGATGGAATTCTTGTGCACCAAAAGACCTATACCGAAAGGTTCTTAAAAGGTTTAAGATGGATAAATGTCATCCACTAAGCAGTCCTATGGTTGTAAGATCCCTCGGTCTTGAAACTGACCCGTTCAGACCAAAGGCAGAGGATTAAGAGGTTCTCGGTAGGCCTGGGACGTATTATCCGGGATCCGGATTCGATCCGAGATCCGTCCCGGATCCGCTCCAAAAATAGGATATCCGGAGTGCCCGGATCCGAATCCGGATAGTAAAATTTTGGATCCATCCAAACCAGATCCAAATCCGGATATCTTAATTTTTAAGTCCGGGTATCCGGATCCGTGTTTTTAAAATATATTAAATTTTTAATTTTATTAATAATTATATTTGATATATTAGTATTTATACATAAAATATTTTTAATATTATATTTAAATTTTACTAATATTATATGTCATATTCATAAATTTTGTATAAATATTTAATTTATGTTTTTTTTTTTAATTTTTTATATTCTTAAAATATTTTTTATTTATTTTTAATTATTTTTACGGATCCGGATCTGAATCTGGGTATCCGCGGGTATCACAATATCTAGACGGATATCCGAAGTCCGGATACCCAGAAGACGCGGATCCGGATCCGGATACTAAAGTCACGGATCCGGCAAATCCGGATCCGGATCCGGATATCCTAAAATACCCCGGATATCCGGTCCGTCCCACCCCTAGTTCTCGGTCTTGAGTATCCTTACCTTAGTGCCATTGGTGCCTTAATGTATTTGACTACACATACTAGACCTGACATCTGTTTTGCTGTAAGTCTTTTTCCAGGTTCAGCTCATGTCCGACTATAAGGCACTGGAATGGGATCAAACACATCCTGAGATATCTGCAGGGAACTAAGGATGTGAGATTGTTTTACTCTAACCAAAACAAAGAAAGTTTGATTGGTTTTGCTGATGCAGGTTTTCAATCCGACCCACATACTGCTAAGTCTCAAACAGGTTATGTTTTCACATATGGAGGCACATCCATTTCATGGAGATCAGTCAAGCAGACCATCTCGGCAACATCATCCAACCATTCGGAGATATTGGCCATCCATGAAGCAAGCAGAGAGTGTGTTTGGTTGAGACTTATGACACATCAGATTCGATCATCATGCGGGATCACAGACGGGAAAGAAGAACCGACCATCATCTATGAAGACAATGCGGCCTGCATAGCCCAACTCAAAGATGGTTACATCAAGGGTGACAAGACGAAACACGTTCTACCCAAGTTCTTCTTCACCCATGATCTACAGAAAGAAGGCGAGGTGAATGTACTCCAGACAGTTTCGGGAATGCACATAAGTGGGTTTATCTACTTGGACCAATCGGCCCATATGCTTCACGGATGGGCCAGCCCACTTAAGACTTAGACCAACCGACTTTTGGGCCTTGTTTACTTGTCCCACATCGAGTATGTGATGTGGGCAAGTCGGCCAAACTCTACTATATATATGTATCCCCCTTTGTACTTATGATATACACAATACAATAAAGTAATAAGACAAAGTCATTAGACACATACTCTAAACCTAGCCGACTACTCTCTTTCTTTCTAGCCTAGTTTCTTGTCGAGCAAACCTCTATCAGACTCGAGTTTCACAACAATCTGGTATATAATAAAAATCAAAGAATGTCCCTGAATATAAATTACTTTTAATCAAATGGGAGTAAAATGTTTTATAGTAAAAACTGGCTTCGGAAAAAGAACGAATTTAATTATACCATGTTTCATATCTACTTACCATTAGGCTACCACTTGATCTAACGGATGTTTAACAGAGTGTTAACTGACATTTTTCTTAATGTTGCTTGATCCAACGGATGTTTAACAGAGTGTTAACTGACATTTTTCTTAATGTTGCTTTAAACAAATTAAGATTTATCTTAATTAATTTAGTTTGTATATGTAGTTTTATAGCTCACTAATTTATGCACATGTGTTCTAGACTGTCCAAAATTTATACATGAATTTGTTGCTTTTTCCGTAAGGCTTAAAATTTTACATATGACAACTTTATAGCCCTAATTATTGTGGTATTTATAGTACTTTCTTAAAGTAGTAGTATATTTGGAAGTAAAAAAATATATATTTGTAATATTTTTGGGTAATATGGCTATTAATATCGTTCGAAGTTTATCTGAAAAATTACTGAGGATATCAGAAGTTATATACTCCCTCCGTTTTTTTATATTTGACGTTTTAGGATTATGCACATAGATTAAGAAATATTTATTTTTTTATCATTTTCTAAACAAAAACATCATTAATTATTTACCTAATCACAATTCAACTAATAATAAAATAGAAGGTATAATATCATTGGTCATCTAACATTAATTAGTAATAAATTTTACATAGAAAATTGAAAACGTCAAATAATTTGGAACAAAAAATTTCTCCCAAAACGTCAATTATTAAAAAACGGAGGGAGTAGTTTAAATGGTTTGTGGTGGTGGCCTTGGTGTATTATTGTCCAAGTTCAAATCCGCATAATGAAAATTGTTGATTCCTTGAAATTTACATAACCAGTTTCAATAATCCAAACACAACCTCTTTTAGATATACATATACTTTAAACTCAAACATTTTAAATCAAAACATAGGGATCTAAAAGTAGGGAAATGAGAGTGTTTAATCTTCTCGACAAAAAGTTATTCGTGTTAAGTTTTTTGGGTTTTTAATTTAAAATCAATTGACAAACTAAACTAGTCCAAATCTTTTACTCCCTCCGTTTTTTTATATTTGACGTTCTAGAATTATGCACATAGATTAAGAAACATTTGATTTTTTATCATTTTCTAAACAAAAACATCATTAAGTGTTTACCTAACCACAATTCAACCAATAATAAAATAGAAGTTATAATATTATTGGTCATCTAACATTAATTACTAATAAATTTTACATAGAAAATTGAAAACGTCAAATAATTTGGAACAACAAATTTTCTATAAAACGTTAATTATAAAAAAACGGAGGGAGTATATATTATCCTACTAAAACTTTTAATGTAGGGTTTTATGTTCACAGAATATTTAGAGAGTGGGGCTTAAACCCTATTAATGTCAACATAATCCCAATATCCTCCCTTAAGATAATAACCCTTCTAGACATTAATCTCACAGACCAACATTACCGGGTCTGAAAGCACAAACCACTTTTGGGCTGAATTATAAAGTGGATCGATTCTAAACTTTTTACGTAGTAGATTTTGTGACGCTAATACCTTTGTAAGTTTTTTTGGCTTTCAATTTAAAATCAATTAATAGTAAGCGGAATGGTTCAAGTTCCTTATATATTATTCAAGGAAGAGTTAAAATCTTAATGTTGGAGCTTATGTTCTCATATTCTCCCCTTAAGATGATAGTTTTTATAACCATTAATCTCGATAATATCCCAATTTAGGATCCAATTCAGTCAGACCGCCAGACCCTTGGGGTCATGTCGGTTCATAATCGATCTGATATGGCTTCTTTTGTTGGGTCAGATTGATTTCAGTTCAGTTGAGCATGATGTGTTCGGGCTCTGATACCATGTTAAATTCGAGTTTGTTATGGGCTTACAACTTAAAATGAATTGGTGATAAGTGGAGTGACCTAAATACCTTATATATTACTTAATCGTTTTTCATATTTTTCAATGTGGGATCTCTCTGTGTCACTCTTCCTCAGATAATAGTGGGTATAATCATTAGTCTCAACAATTCATCATACCCCCTCCTAAATAATATCTTTTTCTAGCTATCTCGGAGGAATTGAGTCTTTTTGTACCATCAATTAGTGGAATGATCAGACCACTATCCGGACCTGATTAATGAATCATGGTGGGGCCGGATCTGATACAATATTAAATTTCTTGAGGTTCTAACTTAAAATGAACTAGGTGTTTTCCTACACCATGTGTAGTAATGATTTTTTTTTAAAAAAATTAAACTAAATTTACAAATTAAATTTTCTTATTATTTTAGATTTTATTCTTTTCTTACTAATATTTTAATATATCTTAATCTAACTAAACATAAAATTAACATAAAATAAACAATTTTGTTTATTTTTAATATTATATCTAGGAATATATATATATATATATTTAAAATTCTATTTTTAGATATATTTTTATCTATTTCTTTTGGATAAATATATTTAATATATTTTATAAAATTAATAAAAAATTGATATAAAAGTCGTATAACTAGCAAAAGTACAACTAAACAACATTTCTCAAATTTGTGGATATATAAAAAAAAGCTAATAGTATTAATATTAAAAATTATAATTTGAAAAAAAGATTGAAAATATTTTTATTAACAAAATTCTAGAATTATAAAAATAGAAATAAATAATATTTCAAAATTATAAAATATTATTATCTTTCTATTATTATATTATTTAGTGTCATACATATTCTAAAAATTTTACCAAAATAAAAAATAAACATTTAATATCATTTTGCATGTTACCATTTAACTATAAACCATATCATTATTTATATTATGATATGTCACATTTATTTAGTAAAAATTCTTATTAAGAGGATGTGTCAAAATCATTTTGTAAATAATGTTTAGGAAATTGGTAGTAAGTAAAGTAGCACAAGTCCTTTTATATATTATTCATCTCCCGTTAAAACTTCCAATGTAAGATCCAATGTAAGATTTTATATTCACACACTCTTTAGATATTAGAGCTTATAGCCTACTAATTTCTACATAATCTCAATAATTCTCCCATAAGCTTTGATATACGCTATGCTTTTAGTGTCAAAATTCTCAATGGAGTTTTTTTGGCAACCGTCATGTGTGATCAAAGAACCCATATGGAGTCCATATTTTCATATATATATATATATATATATATATATATATTTCCGTCGGGTTGTGGCATTTGTTTTCGATTCTTCTGGTGTAGACAGAAGATAACAATACATAACTTGCGCATGAAGCGACCACGTGGTCTAGGTTTCTGAGTCCATGAGATCCATGTTTTAAGTTTTGATCCCATCAATGAAGTTACATCAAATTTTTCTAAAAAATATGAAGTTATAATTTCCAAAAAAATGAAGTTATATCAAACTAAATGATTAATACAACTTTTACATTGGTTGATGCTACGTGGTTAATATAGAACTGGACTTCTGCTTAAATAATTTATAGGATAGTTTAGTAATAGACATATCAACTTATATATAGTGTTAAACGTATTTTATAACACTATGTTATTTCTGTGACCAATGATAAAACGTATATAAAAAACATATATATATTATTCTAAAAAAAACATATATAAGAAAAACCACTCACATAAGACATCACGAATGCAAAAAATCCAGCTTAAAAGTGCTATTCTTTTGTACGTTTAACGAAGATATTTCTCTTCTTGAAATATTACCACCAGACTTTATAGCTAAATGGTCAAAATAATCCTCAGCATTAAAACCGTAGTTACATTTTTTGTTGACTCAGTTAATACCTTTGTCAGAAATTAACCAAACACGACTATATAAATTTACAATAAATAAATTATTAACACATTAAAATCTAGATTAAATTCATAATAGCGTTTTCACAAACATTCGACTATGTTGCCCCAAATTCAACAACACGCAATGTGTAACGTCAACAGAAGTTTTTATCTCACATTTTCTTTACTTGATTTCATTTTATTTACATTTACATCTACATCAAATTATACTTCTCACAATCTTTTAAAGGGAATAAAGATTATTTAGTAATATATCACTAAAACTATTAGATTTTCTTTCCTTGCTGCAATCTATGTCTAAACTTTGAAATTAATTTGCTTATTTTTTCCTTCCATTTTAAGACATGGTTTAAAAAAACCCAGATAGTTAAGCATTTGAGAATTAATTAAATACTAATTAAATTAAATAACATTAATGCTACAACAAACTCGAAACGTTAGATTTCTACTAACAAATTAATGGATATAGTAAAAACACACATTAAATGTGTTTCTTTCTTCTCCTACCTTACAAATACGAGAAAGAACAAAGCAACATACAGAAAACGCAAAACTACTTACATTTTTTTTACTAATTAATTAGTTTTTTCTCCTCTTTCAAAAAAAAATGGAGAATTACGTAGACGAGAGTGGTTTTGCACCTCTAAGCCAAACCAATTTCACACGTAACCAAGAACATATGAAAGAAGAAGATTTTCCATTCGAAGTCATTGACCAATCAAACCCCACAAGCTTTCTTCAAGATTTTCACCATCTTGATCATGATCATCAGTTTGATCATCACTATCATCATGGCTCTACATCTTCAAATCCTTTGCTAGGTCTCCCAAGGACGCTGTCTTGTATCAATAATGCTCCCTTGGAACATTGCTCTTACCAAGAAAACATGGTCGAGTTTTATGAATCTAAGCCACATTTGAAGAATCATCATTTCCATGCTTCAGACAATCAATACTTCACTGGTAATAATCACCAAGAGATTAGTTTGGTCGATGAACATGATCCTGTAGACTTGGAACAAAGCAACATGGTGATGATGAGGATGCTCCCTTTTGAATACCCTCCTTCAGAAATAATCAAGCCTACGAACTTCATGATGCCAGATGAAGTTTCATGTGTTTCTGCAGATAATAATTGTTATAAAGCGATGAGTTTCAACAAGACCAAACCTTTTCTGACAAGAAACTTGTCTTCATCATCGTCTTCATCATCATGGAAAGGAAATAATAAAACAACCTTAGTCAAAGGACAATGGACTGCTGAAGAAGACAGGTTCGTTATTAACAACATAAAGCTAAAGATCATATTGCATAATCAATATTGTGACGATATATATATAGTCATTATGCAAGATTATTAACAATCGTTACCAATAAAAACCATAATATATTTTGGTAATAGGATATTGATTCAACTTGTGGAGAAATACGGATTGCGGAAATGGTCACACATTGCCCAAGTGTTACCAGGAAGGATAGGAAAGCAATGTAGAGAGAGATGGCATAACCATTTGAGACCTGACATTAAGGTATTAATAACTAGTAACCAAGATTCATGTCATGATGATTATGGAAACTAAATATTAAATAGTGTTGAGAGATTATCAATTTATTTGTGGCAGAAAGAAATATGGAGTGAAGAAGAAGATAGAGTGTTGATAGGATTTCACAAAGAGATTGGAAACAAATGGGCAGAGATTGCAAAAAGACTCCCTGGAAGAACAGAGAACTCGATCAAGAACCATTGGAATGCAACAAAAAGAAGACAATTCTCTAAGAGAAAGTGTAGGTCTAAGTATCCAAGACCTTCTCTGTTGCAGGATTACATGCAGGATTACATAAAGAGCTTGGATTTGGGAGTTTTGTCTTCTTCTTCTGTTCCTGCAAGAGGTAGACGCAAAGGGGGTAACAAGAAGAAGGATGTTGTGACGGTTGAGGATAAGAAGAAAAAGAAGAAGGAAGAGGAATTTTATGGACAAGACAGGATTGTGCCTGACTGTGTGTTTGCTGATGGCTTTGAATTTAATGAGAACCTGCTTGAGGAAGGATGTAGCATTGACTCGTTGCTTGATGACCTTCCTCAGGCTGACATTGATGCTTTTGTTCATGGAATCTGATTTCTATTGCTTTTCCCTACAGTTTTTTTTTTGTGGTTATGGTTTTTACTTTTTAGTATGAGAGAGATTCCACCAAACCATTGAGCAAAATAATTCAACTATATAAAACAACATAATTATATTTTGTGTTTTAACTATTTTTGCTAGTGTCTTGAGTGTTGTTTTATGTGTTTATGTTTACAGATTTACCTGTTACAATAGTGTGTGTTTGTTTCATATGAAACCAAAATATTTCATGGTTTAATCATATTCTTTTGTGTTGGTAAATTTTTATCAGCATTAATTATTAGATTTTTGATGAGAAAGTATATATATATATAGATACTTAAGAAAGTGATGATTAGTTTACATGTTAGAAGTAGCAGAGACCCTAACTTATGCGCTATTTAGTTTGTGGATCAAGCAACCATATGAGAAACTTCTGTCACAAGAAAAGAAAGTTTTACAAAACAACAAAACAAAAAATATCAACCCGTCACAGGAATACATAAGGTCATCTCTTAGCAATCGATCAAAAGGCAGTTCTGCATGGGAGATCGTATCAGTCCTAGAGAGACAAAAGGATTGATATGAACCCAAACAAGAGAAAACACAAAAGCAAGCAAAATAGACCAGAGAATAACAATGGTGGGTGTTCTGTTCTGTCTTCCAATAAGACCTTTATTAGGACCGGCATGAGCGAAAGCCCGTGAAGCATGGACTTCGGACGCCAAACATTATAAACCATTTTGGGACGCCACCATCAGTAATGTTTATTTGGTGTAGTTGCTTGAGAGTTTACACCGCACCTAGAGGTGTTGGGTTTGATTTCTCCTAAGGGCAGCATTTTTGTAAATTAGCTTTAGGCGTATTATTACTCTGGACCGGCACTGACTTTTAAGGAAAGGAAAAAGATGAGAATGACCCAAAACGCAAAGAGAACTTTCCCAAAGGCACCCCAAGCTTCATAACCTTTGCTTAAAACATTCAGTTAATACAACAACGACTTCAACCAAGTTAACTATCAAAAGTGATGTTGGAGGGATCGAGAGTGTTGTCCATTTGACAATGTAAAGCTCACTAAATTCTTAATCTTCTGCGGTTTTTGACGTGACCGTGAAGTTTGTGTCGAGACCGGCGAGCATTTTGAGGAATCATTGGATGCTCACTTCACTCCACCGAAGCTCCAAGACGCTAGTTAAGATGATTTATATAAAGAGACCTAGAAACAACATGCTTGCTAGGTTTGATAGCTTCAAGAAAGAACAACAACGAGACCAGTTGATAATTTTTCCAAACAGAACCGGAAAGAAGTTCGGTATGAATTCGATCAACTGAAATAACCGAAACTAAACCGAATAAACTAAATACACACTAGACTTTACTTGTGATGAAAGTTTCCATTGGGATAATGAATTTTCCGGTGAGAAGGCAAATGGCAGGAAGAGTAGAGGAAGCAACAAGGGGAGCAAGGATGTGAAGGGATAAACAATGATGTTTACATAAGCCATTCTCTGTAGCCACTTGACTACTTCAGGTGGCCTCCACTGCAACCATACCAGAGAGGACATTGCCGGTCAACCACATCCTCTTCAGTCTTCCCAACTCATATCTTTGGAGGAACAAATGATAAAGTCTCATTTTATGGTATTTTTAAATGACAAAATAGTGCTAATTTAAGACAATCACAAATATAAATGATCTGAAAAACAAATTTTTGGAAACAAACATTAACACAAAAATAACTAAAGGTGAAAAAACATAATGATCTACCACGTATTGACGAGCAATACTTTATCAGAGTGTGGTCAAGTGGTAAGGAGTCAGGACTGGGACGCTAACACGTTTCAGGTTCGATTCACTTGATACGCGAAACTAAGTCACAATTATTCTTGTCACCTTACACGGATATGGGCCATGCTTTAGGGCCGGTTTGAATATCCGGAAAGAGAGTCTATCCGTGGACTGCACCTCCCCTTAGAGATTATTCTGAGCTTCTCCATGGACCTAAGATACCCCATGTTAATCAAAAAAATACTTTATCAATTTTGACCAATATATATATATATATATAATCTTTTATTTAAATACAAATAACAATATTTTAATTCAATAACTCAACTCAATATGCGTTACTAGAAAGTTTCAAAAATAAATTGAATAGTTAACCAATTAAAAGACAATCTGAAATATATTATTTTATTAGAAAAACTCTTAAAGTCGAGAATTCATAAAGTAACTCCTCAAACTATCATCATGTGTTTTGTATTAAACATTATACAGTTTTTAGTCGAATATTATGTAAACTATTTAAACTCTTGATAAAAAAATTTAAGAAAAAAAAAAGAATATAATATGTAGTTCGCGTGTAGTGCAGAAAAAAAATCAGTATTTTTACTAACTTTAAAATATTATGATAATGCAATGTTAAGATTTCACTTTTTATTTTTCTTGTTTTCCTATAATTTTATTTGTTTAATTATGTTATTAATATTATTTCCTTTTTATAATGATAATATAAAATAATTCTATAGGGTTTGGGTTGTATGTTTGCGAAAATTTAATATCTTACTAATAAATCTTCAAACTATGATATTAGTACTTTAGGTATTTTGTCTTTTACACCAAAAAACATGATTAGAAAAGATTTGGCAGTATAAAAAAGATATAGTTGTGGAAAGACTTAAACCAGGATCAAGTTCTATACCTCAATGTCATAAGTGGATTTTGAAACCCCATTGGATTCATATACTATTTCAAGACCATTTGGCTTTCGAAAAATTGCCAAAAATATCATATTTTTAGTACATTTTTTCATTTTTATCCTAATCACATTTACCTTTGATTTTAAAGAGGTATTAGATACTTGTAACCTTAGGTTTAACTAATCTAAGCTTAGTGTTTAAATTTTGAGAAATTACTAAGAATACCACAAGTTAAATATCACTTTAAAAAATACCTTCAAGCAAAAATATATTAACATTTGAGTTTATATTTTAGTGATTATTATTTAGGTTTTAGTGTTAAAGGGGTGAGGTTGAGTTTCTAATTTTTTATAAATATTTAGAAAAATTAGTTAAGTCTATTTTCATCATAAATTTAAAGTATTTTTGAAAATAGTCATTCATTAATGGTAAATTTGAAAATTGATATCAAACTTGTGGTAGAACTGAAATTTTCTCTTAGATTTGAGGGGTAAGGTTTTGGAGGGTACAATTTAGAATTTTGATAAAAATATAAATAAATACATAAAATAAAAATAAAAGCTGTAAAAATAGTTTCAAAAAGCATTTTTGAATTTTAAAAAGAAAATTTGAGAAAAATCAAAAAACAATTGCAAAAAAAAAAATTTAAAAATAAAAAATAATAAAAAATAATAAAAAATTTCTAATTTGAAAAGGTATAATTCGAAAACTTATATATATATATATATAATTAATTATATTTATAAATCAAATACATAAATGTTTTCTGCCTCTTTAATAGAACATCATACTTATTTTTTTTTTGAAATATCTATTTAGAGAAGGTAAATACGAATAAAAGAAATTGCTAAAAATAACATAAGTTAAGTACCATTTTGCAAAAAATACACATTATCTAAAATATATTAACATTTGGGTTTACACTTTAGTGATTATTGTTTACGGTCAAGTGTTAAAGGGGTGAGGTTGAGTTTCTAGTTTTTTTTATAAATATTTAGAAAAATTAATTAAATATATTTTCATCAAAAAGTTAAGGTATTTTTGAAATTTTCATTCATTAAAGGTAAATTTGCAAAGTGGCATAAAAATTGTGGTAGAATTGCAAATTTCCCCATGAATAATTGTACCAAATGGAAGTAAAAGTGAAATTTTCCCTTGGCTTTTTAACATGATTTTTATTTGGTCAAATATTTTAAATATATATATTTAAAGTTTTTTTGACAAAAATAAATCTGAAAAATTAGAAAAATTAATAGTTTTTTAATTGTAAAATTCATCTCCAGAAACTCATACCATAACTCTAAACCCTAATCTAGATTAATTAACCCAAGAGTATATATATATATATATATATATATCTTTTAATAAATTTTATTTTAATCATTTTCTCTTTAACTCTATTTTAGTAACAAAAATATTTTTAGATTTATCTTAGAGTATTTTATTTTTGAGTATATATACATATGTACTATTTTAAAAAAATTCTTTGACATTTAGGTTAACATTTGCCATGTGAAAGAGCACAATGATTCTTGGAAAAGAAAACAGCACTCAATGATTTGTACTGTGTGCCCAAAATCAACGCATCTTTTCTATTAGCAAAGAAACAAACAAAAAAAAAAACAGACAAATGTTCTGTGCACCTTCCCACTCATCCTCCATTATTTTGCTGAAAATTCCCATTATTTTGTCATTACCACAAAAGTCTCCATCAAACCTTTCCTCATGAATCTGAAACCCTCCAATCAAAAACTTTCTGTTTTGTCTTAAATTTTATAAACAGACAATGTCTGATTCTCCATCTTCATCATCCTCTGTTTTAACTCAGAACGTATCAAAACCAGTTTCAGACAAGCTTCTTGACAAGTACATTGACGTGTCTGAGTTTCAGTTCGATTACCAGAAAAGTGGAATCTGGTCTCCACCGTTTCAACGCACCTCCTTTCTTACACCACAAGGCACAATTCTCACAGGTAAAGAAATGGCTGAGAAGCTTGAGTGTGTTCTACAACCTCCACCGATCAAAAGGTATCATTTTTTATTTTGTTGTCGCTGAATACGAATCTTGATCTACCATGTACGAATCTTTATTTTGTTGTTACCCTCAAAAAATATTTATTTTTTTCTGACACAAGAAACAAAAAAAAATAGAAACCTGGTTTTAAACAGCAAGAGTGCTCTGTTCCAAAGCTTCTTTGCCAGTGATTCTGGTGGATGATTCGCTAAACCCAACCGTACTTTTTAACTTGAAAACAAACACACAAAATGTTTAGAATGAGAAATTTAACATCTTCTTGATTTAATCCTCAATTCTTGTGAAAAATTAGTGAAATCAAGCTCCATGTTTAATCTCACAGCCGGAGGTTGTTTGCTTAGATCCAAACCGGGATCTCTTTGGTCAGTTTACACCAGCAGTGCCCAACATGAACAAACCTGTAGCCGTAAGTGTCCCAAATTTCATTTCAGAGTTAAGTGATAAAGTTTGGTTTCTAAGGAGTACGAAACTAAACATCAGAGGTCATTAGCTCAACTAAAAAGTATTCTGGTCATTGTGTCAGAGATCTTCAATTTGAATGACATCTGAAACGAAACCAATATTACATGTTGTGGTTTCGGGCCTAAGGAGATTAGAACTTCAGTCCGAACCTCCTAGTTAATGAATGTACGCTCGAATGGTCCTTCTTTGAAAGTCGGGTTAAGCTTACCGTCATACTCAACTTTAATGAACATAAGTTGAAAAGGAAAAAAGCAAAGAGAACCAACCGGTTAGATTTTTTAGAAGTGTTATTTTATAGAAATACATCGGTTTGGATTTTTTTAAAAATGGACATGTAAAGTTAAAAAAGACTAATCAAGTTTACATGACTCAACTTGCCCCCACCAACGAAAAGAAGCTTCCCGATCTCAAGTCCAACACTATCTTTAAAAGCATTTATCAAGTTCTTCTAAACATAAATGTTCTTTCAGTCCCATTATCTCTAGCTAGAAGAACCTGACTCGTTGCGCTAAAACCCATATCTAAAAACCCTCATTTCTCAGAGCTGGGATATAAAAAAAGAGAGCATCAAATCTTCAAGAAAATTTTACCAACCTGATTGTATTTTTGTCTCTCTGGTTTATCTCCTTCCTTTGGACAGACTATAAAAGAAACAGCATTGATCACTTTCCTCACTACCTTGAACGAACTATTCAGGAACTAATGTATTTTCCTTTGTAATGTCTGCAACATCAATCATTTTATCCCATTGATTAAATCAAGAAGCTAAGAAGTAAGAAAATAGTTATCAATGATCTCCAAACTGTGGAATCTCTCACAAAGATCAATGTCAGGTCCTAACATCTTCCGAGCCTTCACTTCATTCCTAACCTATTTTTATATTTTCACACAAAATTTGAGACTTCGCCCACATTTTTTTATATATCGAGAAGTACATCCAAAAGGTTAGTACAAGAGCCTCTTTTCCTGAAGATATCAACAACACCACCAAGTAATAATTATAGAATTGTCCATTGCACTAACCAGTTACTGGGTTGATCCGTTATTAAGTTTCTCAGACACTGATGAAACAAACTTCACAAGCCAAGAAAAACATCAAATACCACCCAAACGACTAAACTTTAATAACCTTAACTAGAAGCAAACGGTTGTGTACCTTTAGCGGAGACGGTGGTCCGTTAAAGAAGTACAATGTTTTGATGAGCTTAACCAAAAGAGTTTCAAAAAATGCGTCTGCCGGGAGTCGAACCCGGGTCTATTGCTTGGAAGGCAATTATCCTAACCGTTGGACTACAGACGCTCTTGTTCTGTTAATAGAAACAACTTTAAATATCTTTTCCATTACTTGTTCAGTGTTATTTTTATATACTGTCGTGTGGTAATTAATCTTTTCAAGGAAAGTGTTAATTTGTGATCTTTTAAATATATGTTGTGATTGACTGGGAGCAGATGAAATGAAGGTCTTAAAAATTATTTATAGTGTAAGTAAATAATTGACTAATCATTTTCTTTTATGATACTTCACCATTCATTTGACCAGATTAAGCTTATTTTTATGACAATCACATGATATTCTTATTTATCATCTGTATTGTCCCTCTATTTGCATCAGAAATCTTCTCCAGTGAGATCATAATGAAAACTTCAAATACGTTTTAACTTGCAAGTTACTTTCTGTGACCTCCATGTTTACATTCGCAGCTAGCTATAAAATCTTTAACTGGTGGGGGGTGTGAGAACAATAATGGAAACAAGTGTAGAACCATTGGCTTTTATGTCACAGCTTGCAACCGTCATAACTGACATTCTCGTAGGTAGGTATGATTGATCAGCATAGAAGAAAGTTTTTTGACGGCAATCATGTGAGTTTCAACATTTTACAATAGCTTTGTACCTTTTGTTTTTTTGTCTTTGTTATCTGATTTGTTCACCAATTTTAGTATCTAAAGAAGATATGGAGAACTGTTACAAAAAAACAAAAAAGAAGATATGGAGAAGCCAAGACAGGCGCTTAAGACTTTATCTGAGGGCAGGGAAACAACTGAGAGTATCAAACGATAAACGTTCTTCCACTGCTTTAGCCGAACTCCACTGCCTTCAAAGAACAACAGAGGTAAAGAAACTTAGATCACCATCTGGTTCGTTCTAGCGATGCAGCAGGGGAAAGAAGTTCTGGACTGGTAGAAGAAGAGGGGATGGTAGAAAAACAGACCTAATGTATAATTATATTATTTGTATTTGTATTAAATATGAAAATTATATAAAACATTACTTGATTTTGTTATATAATTTTTAATAAATTATATATAATTTTACCATATTAAATATTTACAAAAAAAATTATATCAATCGTGATATGAGTTAATAGTTATTACCGTATTAAAAAAATGTTGCCAAAAATATAAATTTTTATAAGTAAAATAATACATGTCATAATCATGCTAATGCTATGTCATCTTTTTCAATAGACATGTCATTATTTTTTGTTGAAATTGAATGTAGTGATTACACATATGTAAACTATTTCACAAAGAATGTTTAGATGACTAGGGGATGGCCATTCCAAAAGATTATTAAAGATAATTTAAAACTAAAGTTTCTTATAACATAGGGGCTACTATTCTTTTATTCCTTTTCAGATTAGAAAGTAGAAGAGCCTGAAACCAGTGAATTTACTAATGCTTCAATGCCAAGTCTTTACAATATCAGAGAAACTTATGTAAATAAAAAAGCAGTAGCACTTCTTTATCCTCATTGGGTCGATGACACAAACCACCATACCTCAAGGTAGGTGATATATCCATACGGAGAGATTTTAGCTGTTCCTATGAAATCAGGACCACACTAACTTCACAAAACCTCTAACCATGAATCCTATAGCTTTACCATCTTCATGATTAAAATATCCCTCAGTTTCGGACCGATAAAAATATTTTTATAATTTAGCTAAATGACTAGGGACATAATCATGTAAATGCTACCACTACAAAAGGCACTAGATTCCATGAGCCAAAAATCAAGTGTTTATGCATCTTACGCAATTAAGACAGCCAAGACCGGCCCTGCCCTGAGATTGAGATTAGGGATCATATGTGATTTATTAAATATTTCAACTAAACTATTTTGGGGAAGCATATGTCTATATAATTTCTTTCAAAATTTTGGGATTCATTAATGGTTCTACACTAGGAAGTATGAAATTAAAATCCTAAAAAATGCAAATTATGCAATTTATGGAAAAAAATAGTTACAAGAAATCTTCAGCATGGCACATGGTGTAACATCAAACATAGATCTCACAAGTGGTTGCAGTGGCACAATCAGACTTGTATTTTTACCGGTTATAAAATTGTCGACCGTAGAATTGTCGTTATAATATTTTTCATAGCTATAATAACATAATTAATCGGATGTTAAAAAATGTTTTATTCAGCTCCGTCCGGTACCAACCCTGAAGACAGCTACTAGAAACTAAAAGATGGGATGATTCTTGTGGTTCTTGGATCGGTCACGTTACTCAGAAAGAAGACATAGCCTAAGTCTTTGTCATCAATGAAGTTTGGTTTTTGATTGATGCAACTGGTCCCCTACTTCGACATATATTCCAGACAATACCCGAGATTACCAAACCAATGAAACAAAAAAACTTTTCTTAAGGCTAAAATATGGGACAAGATTATTCAGGCGGGTTTGGTTCTCCTTTTTTCAATCTGCAATAGCTTTTACCCGTTAAGACAACATCTTCTCATCTCCGTATCAATATACAAACCTTAAAACGAGTATTTGTTTCTATCTTGTTTTGCTATTTAAGTTTGTTTTTCTGCTTTCTTTGAGGTTAATTCGCGTTTGTTCACAACATCTTGGCTTCTCGGATTGTTTGGAATAATGAAATGGGGAAGAAAGAAACATACTCCTTCTTTTTCTTTGTCTCGTGCTTATCTTGTTTCTTGGTTTTCAAAGTTGAGTGGTTCTTCTGACTTGAAAACTACAAAAGAGAAAAAGCAAGATGATGAAGCTAACCAGAAGATGTCTACAAAATCTTCCTTGAGTTCTACTAAACGTGGAAATTATATTCATGAGAGCAGCAAAAGGTTACAGAGAGTATCAGTAGAAAAGGAGAAGGCTGCAACAAGGTCAGTAGATATGGAGTCAAATGAGAAGTTTGAAGAGGTAATGAGCAGGGTGAGAAAGAAAGCAAGAGATTACCAAAGAGAGACGAGTGGCTTCCTGGATGTAGAGGCAATAGATAGAGACAAAGGAAGTGTGATCATGACGCCAAGGCTTCAAGTGAACAGAGATAAGAAGAGATGTGAGAGCCGTGACCAAAAGCCAAAGAGATCAGAACATGAGTCAGAGGTCAAGGTGCAAAAAACAGCCACAAGAAGCTACAGTAGAGAAGATTATGTGAAGCTGAAGGAAATAAAACTAAGAGAAGTGAAGCTGAAGGCTAATCAACAGAGGAAATCTATGTACCTAAGAAGGGAGCTAGGAACAAAAGAAAACAACAAGGTTAGAGTCTTTTCACCAAGAGCATCTGAGAAATGCAGAGTTAAAGCTATTCAAGACTTGAAGAAGGCTAAACTAAGGGCACGCGAGCAGGAGCTTGTGATGGAAGCAGCAGATGGAGGAGGAATGGAGAAGGAAAGCTTTGCAGTAGTGAAATACTCGAGCGATCCTCAAAAAGATTTTAGAGATTCAATGGTTGAGATGATCATTGAGAATGGTATCAACCACCCTGAAGAACTCATAGAGCTTCTTGTTTGTTATCTTAGACTTAATACTGATGAATATCATGAGATGATCATCAATGTGTTTCATCAGGCGCACAGTGATTTAAATTTGGTGTAGAATAGTAATATCAATCATAATCTTTTTCACAAGAGAGAATGCACTAGAGCTTCTAGATGATGTTTAACTCTCACATGAATCAAACAGATCAAAGACAAAATAATTTAACCAATGTTGTCAAGTTATAGTGAACTGAAAGGACATATACATGTGATGATGAAAAGAAGAACCAGACCCAAAATACAATGAACCGACAAGAAAAAGAAACTAATAACAGGTCTGAAGTAGAGATCCTTAAACATAACAACTTCTCACTCAAGAAGTCAGATGTCCAAGCTGTTCTGTAATTGTATTTACATTCCTTGAATCCCACCAAGATTTCTCAGCTTTATCGTCTTTCCTCTCTGATTGAACTTCCTTTTGTTCAGTTGAGCCAGGATTCTCAGTCAAAAGCTGCTGCCAGAAGACATCATTCACTCCTGCTGCTGGAGGATGAGCAGGAGAAACTCTGTTCTGTTCTTTAGAAGCATCAGGCTCAGAGTTCATGTCAATGGTCCTTGGACAAGGTGGGGACTTGGGATGTGTGTCGATACTTAGATGTATACAAGAAAGAGGAGGGCTTTCAGGGCAAGTAGATGACTCATCCACATCAAGTGTCATCATGCTTCTTGTTTCTTGTGCCGTACTCTCGCTAGAATCCGATACAAGATTCTCCCAAACCGCTATTGATGACTCTAACTCTTCCACCTGATGCTCTCTTGCCTGTGAAGAAGGGCTTGTGGAGCCTTCCTCTCTCACAACAACACATGTTTGGTTCAACCTTCTCTTCCTCTCGGGTAGACACGGAGAGAGATTCAAAGCAAGCTCTGGTTTCTCCAACACCTGAGAGACAAAAGAAACCATTGTCTTCTGACGCTTCTCCATGTGTTGTAACTGATCTTTTAGTTTATTAACTTGTTGCTCAAACACTTCTCGTTCCTTTTCTTGTTTATGCAACTCTTCGAGTAACCCTTCTTTCTCCTTAACCAGTCTCTCGATCTGATCATTCATTCTCTGACGCTCTGAATCAGTCAATGAGTTCTGCTGAGCTTGGAGACTCGGTGAAGAGTGGCTGTGAACAGGTTTGCGTCTATGAATGTTCTTCATAAGATGAGGCTGACCTCTCACGAAATCATCATTCGCAAACTCCCATTGCTCAGGATCAGCTTTTCTAAAACCCTACAAAACAAAAACCTCAATTAATGTTCTGTTTAAACAAAAAAGACAGAACAGAACTAAACACTTACATATGTGTTAAGCTGTCGGATAAAGCTTGAGAAGTTGTTGTGCTTGAAGAATCTTGGAAGAAGGTCTCTTGAAAACTCTGGAGGGTTCCAGACAATGAAACTTTTGTTGCTCTGAGGACTCCACGAGACGATTGAATCAGATGAGGAGTCATCAACCATCTCATATGTTTTCGTGAGAAAAGGTGGGAGTGAGCCTCCATGGTTGTTACTCTCATCCATCTCTATAAGCTTTTCAAGAACCAAAGATCAAAACTGGATAAAGCTTCGAACATTAACTAAGTGAGAGACAAAACTCTTTAAACCCACCACTGTTTGGTAATGAAACCAATTAAACAGAAGGTTCTGTCTTGTGGAGAGGAGACTGAAGAAAAGTAGACGAGTCGATTGACCCGGTGCTTGATATAAGAAGAAGAATTTGTCAAAGCTTCCTTCCATTTTTATTTGGTATTAAAATTAAACGAAATAATTTATGAGGAAAAAGGTTTTGATCAAGTGCGTACGAATCGCACAACACGACATCTTTTTGCAGAGATTGGGTTTGGTGGAATTTCTATTTATTTATTTTTTTCCTTTTTATGAAACTGTGGTCCATGCAATGAGTTTTTAATTATATATACTTTTTTATTATAAATGAAATGTATAAACAGAAAATCATAAAAGACTAGGTGATTCTGGTCAAATAGTAAGGAGGCGGGTCTGAGACGCTAACATGTTTTAGATTCGACTCACCTGCTATGCGAAACTAAGTCACAATTATCCTGGAACATAGATATAGTCCATGCTTTAGTACCCATTTGAATACCCGGAGAGATAGTCTATCCGTGGGCTGCATCTCCCTTTGAGAATTAATCTGAATTTTTTCATGGGTCTCGGATACCCCTGGTTAATCAAAAAAAAAAAATCATACAGATTTTGTTTGTGTATGTAGAAGCATTTATGACCGTAAGAATATATTGGGAAAGTCTCATTTGAATATGGAGATGTGATAGAATTTGGTAACTATTGTTGCGATGACACTGCTAACATGACGTGGTCCAAATGATCCCTCCATATTGATTTTCTCATTATAGTATACTAACAGTATTATCCAGTACAGCCAAACTCCATGTCTTTTGAACTATTTGACCTCTAAAGCATTAAAGAAAGTTTACATGGTCTTGAGTCCCAACTGTAAACATAACACTACCATCACAAACAACTCATTGTTAAGTATATTCAAGGAGTATGACGTTTCCGTTTCTAGGGGCTAGAGTTTTGGTTTTGTTGCTCTAGTTGTTGTTTTCAAGTTTGTAGTTGTCGTTTCAGTTGTATCTTTGATCGATAAGTTAGGGCTTCGTCTCCGCATAACTTGTTATTCCACGGGTTTTGGTGTATCACTTTGTAATTTTGTATTTGTTATTTGTAAATAAAAGAATTTGAATTGTGACTGCGAATTTGGTAATATAAACGGTATAAAATTAAAGTGTGAGACGGTTCAACTGTTGATTATGCATTTTGCAGGAAAGGTGCGGTTTTGGTAAAATCAGCTGTGCGGAATTGTGTTGATTGGTGAATATATATATTTAAGCAAAATTAAAATAATGTTTAATATATAATTTTTCTAAAGTTCTTTATACTTTTGTTCATTTTAATTTATAAATAAAAACTAATGTAATTGAGTATTTGAATTACATATTCATTGTTTATATTAGGCATGAGCAAATTATCTAGTTCTAAACTGATCCGAAATAAATATCTGAACGATATATGATTTCCTATATTCGAATAATCAAATTTGAACCTAAACTCAATTCAGAAAATTATGGATACCTGAAAATATGATTTTTTTATTTTTTCCTTTTCGGAATAAATCTAAAAGCCATAAATATTGTAAACCAAAACCTTTCAAATATTTTTGACGGTCAAGTTTAGTTTGGATTCATAAATATTAAACTGAAAAATAATGATAAATAAATAACAAAAAAAAATAATTACAAAGCCGTATCAAAAGTTCAAAACCGCACCATAAATGAACTTACGATGCAAAAAAATGTGTTTTTAAAATTGACTGACCAAACAAAAAAATTTAGAGAATTTTGAGAAATTACCAAAAGTAACATAAGTTAAGTATCATTTTACAAAAATACACATTATCAAAAATATATTAACATTTGGATTTACACTTTAGTGATTATTGTTTAGGGTTTAGTTTTAAAGGGGTGAGGTTAAGTTTCTAATTTTTTAATAAATATTTAGAAAAATTAATTAAGTCTATTTTCATCAAAAAAAAATTAAGGTATTTTTGAAAATTATCATTCATTAAAGGTAAATTTATAAAGTGATATCAAATTTGTGGTAGAACTGCAATTTTACCAAAAATTTTAGACAAGTGTGTTTTTCATTTGAAACGTCCCGCAATCGATTTTCTTTTGATTGGTGACACTTTGAAAATTCCGCTAATCTTAAACTATTAAAACTGAAGTACAAATTTGAAATTAGCCTTCGTTTACCTTAATAATTACAATTTCACGCCACTGGAATAATAAATATAATTTTAAAATTAAGTTTAGAAAATTTAAAACAGAAATATTCCTTTGAAAGCGTTTCTACAATTATATCAATCTATCCTTTAAAATAGGAGAGTTCCTTTTCGAATACTACCAAATAAACTAAATCCTTCCATATCGTTACAAATCTGTACAACTTATTTGGATGCACTTTTAAATGTATAATATCTGGTATTAATGTTTAAAAATACGTATAGTCTGTTACTGTTCAAATTTCCCTAAAGAGTGTAGCTTTGAGTCTGCTTGAGTTGTTATGGTCTATGAATGATCCCACCACCTTGAAGCGCCATGTAAAAGTTTTTCTCTTTTAATTGTTTGATTTTTTGTGGGTCTGAGCTGTAATTGTTCTGATGTAATTCATGAATCTCGCCAGAAACCTCAGGACCCTATATGCCAAACATCTTTTAGAGAAAGTAAGCAATTTGATTGATTCTGTATCTTTTTTTGAATGAATTATGTAATTCTCGCTTTGAGCATATATTAACTTCACCAATTAAAATTCTAAATTATTGCGAAACTTTCTCTGATTGGTGCAGCTCATCCAAGACACCTTTGGCTATCTACAAGCAACTACATTGGGGGACCAGATAGAGTCCGACAAGTCAAAACCAGAGTTTGGTTCTTGGCTTATGATTGTAGGCAAAGCAGAAAAAAATAAAGAAAATAATTCTTTACCTGGAAAATGAGCAACATTCAAGGTTTTAAGTTTTCTCTAACCTCCAAAACAAAACTTATCTTTGTAAGTTGATCACTTACCTGCATTGATATATATTCTCACATGTCCCTAAGAAGCTCATTTTGAGAACTGCTGCTTTCTCTGCTTCCTCCTTTGAGGTTTTTGTCTACGAAAAGAATGTACAAAGTAAGCTAGACAATATTTTATGTTTCCATAACTTGAAAAAGATGTTTTGTTATTTATTTTGGTTATGATATATATTAGTGAGGGAGTAGAGAAGAAGAAGAGCGAAAGCATTTCATCATCATCATCAGACGTTTTACCATATACGATGGCCGTGAAATAAAGAAAAGAGTATAAAGTATAAATTAAAAGGTGTAAAGAAACAGAGCTGGTGCGACAAAACCTTTTAAGACACTTCCACCCAACAGATTCTTACGTTCTTCTGAATTTGAGTTTTTGTCTATCAAGCTCCTTGCAATTTTCCTGTTTTTTTTTGTGATGTAGCATAATGATTGGACTTTTCATGTTTCTTGAGAATTGTTTAATCTGTAATTAATTTCAGTTCGTTACTTTATAACCATGTGTACTGGTTGGTCTATGAAGCAACTAAGGTGAGGTTGTGTTTAGAATTTGATTGTAAGTTTGTAACAGATGCTGATATGGGTACAAAAGTTTAATTCATTGGCTGCTCTCGGGAAAAAGGTGGTGTTAAGAAGCTGTGAGGGGACATATAATCAAAGCATCAATAGTTATTTAATTGAATGATTAAAGACGAATGATGCAACTTAAGAGGTAGACTTTTTTTTTTTTGATGACCGTGGGATCCACCAACCGAGATTGATGGCCAACCCACGAGGTCCGCGTGCATGCCATTTTCGGACGGTGGCCGTGGGGAATCGAACCAGGGACGCCGAACTGAAGTTCTCTAAGACCGTCCGCAGCCAGAACCACTGGCCCAACTCCGCTGGTTAACTTAAGAGGTAGACTTTGAGTGGTAAACATGGGAAAATAAAAATTTCCATTTGAAGTTAGTAGAGATTCCTTCCTCGCAAGTCGCAATGCTTTTCATTTACCACTTAACATGATAAACAAAGTTTACACAATATATGTTATATATTGGAAATAGAATGTTTAACTATTTTCATAAAAACAATAATCAATTAGAAAACACCTACCAACATTTAACATTGTTAATAAAGTTAAACAATATACAACATCAAATTCTGAAAAATAAAATAAAATAAAATAATTTTGTTATATAAACAAAATGAAAAAAATATATAAATGGAAAAATGTACCCGCACGGGTGTGCGGGTCAAAAACTCTAGTCTAATCTATTAAAATTGAAGTACAAATAAGAAATAACTCTTTCTTTTCCTTAATATTTACAAAAAATGCCATTGATACTATCCTTACATCCAAACATCAACATTGATTATAAACAAGAAAAAAATAAATTTTGGCTAAGTCCATTAAGGCATTAACAACATTTATCATTAAAATTGAAGATTTCATAAAAAAATGTATATGTGTTTATACATATATATATATATATATATATATATATATAATTAAATTAGTTCTATTTTTTATTCATATTCATATAAGCTAATCAACTATATTTGAACTATAAAAAAATTAATAATGTCAATAATTTTTGATATAATCTGAACTTATTCATTTACAATAACAAAATCATGTAACTTTCCATAACAATTTAGTAACTAAAATACATACTAATATTTATTATAAATGGTTATATATACAAACAAATACAATGTATTATTCATTTGTACCATATATATCTAATATGAATAATTTATGTAATTTATAAATTTAAAATTTTTAATCACCATATAATACATACACAGTTATGTCTAGGACGGATCGAATTTCTGAGGTATTTTAGGATATACGGATTCGGATATGCATTCGTCGGATTCGTAAAATTGTTATCCAGATCTGGATATTCGAGGTTAGGATATTCGGACTAAAATTCGAATACAAGCGGATATCTGGACCTGTTTTTTAATTAAAAACTAACTATTAACCATCTATTAGTCTATTTAAAATTATTATTTTAAAAAACTTTAAGAGCATTCAAATTTAAAATTAAAATTTTAGTTATTTTATATAAAAGTATATATAATATACATAGATAATTATAATTAAATTTTAAATATTTAATATCCAGATCCGGATATTCAGACCTAAATTTTACCATCTGAATTCGTACTTGGATCAGTCGAATCCGTAACTCACTATTAGGATCCCTGAATATCCATTTTTTGAAGCGGATGGGATCCCAGATCGAATAAAGGATATCGAATATTAAGTTTCATTCATATATACAGTTATATCAAACAAATTATTTAAAATATTTGAGATTCATAAAAATAATATCCGCGCGGGCGCGCGGATCAAAGACTAGTATCATTTAAAATACGCACCGCACCTCTGTCTCCAATCACTACACAATAAACTTTTACAAGTTTGAAGTGTTAAGAAAGTAATGGGGGAACTTGTCTGTATTATTGATTCTGAATGTATTATGTCGAGTACATGTGCCCTTTATATATAGGGACTTATGAATAGATAAATGGAAAGATAACATTCCTAGATAAACAGGAAAAAGGTAAACTTTATCAAACTAGGAAAATGAAAAGTCTTGGTCTATCCTTATCCATCCATCGATGGTATATTCCTTTTGGGCCGAGTAAGATTCCTTTCGGGTCGGTCCGATCCTATCCATGGTCGGATCCGGTTCTGTCTAATCCAATGGTTATTGCATCCACAATCATCTGGTTCATAACACTCCCCCTTGGATGTTATAACCATAATGAGCTCATAATACGTTTGGTATGTTGCCTCGTTAAAACCTCTCCATGGTAAACCCAAAACCCAATGTGGTAAAAGGGAAGCCATAGACAGGAAAAAGAGTACAACCGTATTACTCCCCCTGATGAATGCACCACTGTAGATTCTTTAGTCTTCTTATCTCGTGTACCACCTTCTGAGAGCAGAGGTTGGTTGAAGTAAATCGGTTGTGCCCATCACTTGACCGTACTTGCACTTCTTTCACTTCTTTGTTCTTGTCTTCTTCACCATATGGTCGGATGTCCTGGTCCATAGCCTTTGGCAAGTCATCTTCATGCGTGTTACATGATCAGTCACAAATTGTATCATCCTTCCAGTTGAATATATATCATCTCTATGGACACCATTCCTTATGATCATCTCGCATTGCCTCTATGGATAAAAGTCGAACCATCTCGTCCATTTGTTGAGTTGTTATCGACCATCGGTGCTGGGTCATCATCGACTGTATCACTCTAGCCTGCTTCATGGATATCAATGTCTTGGATGGTTGAATGGCATCTGCGGCCTTGGTTCCTTCATGAGCTTGTAATGCTTCCATGAGTAAATTCATAACCTGTTTATGATCAAACAAAATTTGCATCTGCAAAAACCAATTTTCCCTTCTTTGGGTTGGTTAGTGTAAACAAACTTTAAACCGTTCGTTTCTTGTAAATAAATAAATAACGAAGTATAAGTTTATCATTACCATTAGTTCCTTGGAACCTTTCATTACCTTTCTTCATCATCAGCTATATTTTAAATTAAGCATACTTACATGCACGCTGATGGATCAGTATACTCATTTGGTATTGATATGGTGATCCATTTTCTTAATGGTTGCCTATACGGCACCTATGGCCAATGTCTTTAGCATTCGTGGCCGGGTCTTGTGGTTCAGTGTATATACCACGACCTCTTTTCTTAACCACGACTATAACCATTCATTTCTTGACCATTATGTGTTTTATATGGTCATATGGTCGTTCATAATTATATCGACCTTTATGGTCTAACCATTGTATCGACCGTGCCTCGACCATACCATTTTTGGTCGTATGGGCCTTTGCCCGTATGTATACTTGTGGCCGTATGATCAACCATTTTCTTGACCTCAATTCAATTGGTCACATAGTCATTCATGAGGTTTCCCTAGCCGTGATCAATCTTGGCTAATAGGGACCTTGGACAAAACTTGTTAATGCCGCGGCCGTATGGTCGACTATGCCCATTCCATTGCTCTTCGACCACGGCCATTATGGTCGGACATGGTGGGATCCCTTTTGGTCTCGACCATCTTATACTTCTTTCTAATATATGTTGGATTATAAACCAACAATAAACCATATAGACCACGATCTTATGATCCAAATATTATGATCATAACTTGTCCAAGAAATCAATCGATAATTTGTATCGTTTTGAAATCAATCAACTTTCTTTCAAGTTGGTCTGTGAACACAAGGAATTTCATTCTTATAATGAATATATGAATTGATTCTGATGGTTCTTATAGAACTCATTCACCAATTATCATTTGGTTAATAATATCATATGCAGCTGCAGCTGTATCAGTTCTTAGATGCTAAGGAACAAAACCATTCTTTTGAGAATTTTTTTCTCATCTTTATGTGGTACCATTATTCTCTTTATCCAGTGATTAATATATTGCTTACTACATCATCATTTCTTTCCAGACATTTTCATTTTCAAATTGTAGTAGCATCCACCACAGATCTTATATCATTTTATAATATGTTCCTTGGTCTCTGTGAGTAACCTTGTGTAATCAAGCCATTCTTTAAATGCTTTTAAGTAGGAATATGAATACCTTAGATCATATGGTCATATCCTATATCTCACGATTTCTTTCACATGACTCATTCACTGGTTTATCGGATGACGTTCTATGGCCAATACGTCCATCTCTTTTATAGATTCTTTAAATCTTAGTTAAACCCCACGTTTTCTTTTATATGTATGAGTACTCACACGTGGGTTTATGATCCTCGCTTTATATCTTATATTCAAGTGCTATCTTGTTTGCGCTTTCTTATATATCATTGGTATCGATACCCTTTTCTGCGTTCCATTGTATTCCAGACATGACATAGTTTGATTGCAATCTTAAGACCTTTAATATAATGGTGCTTGGCGTCCTAAATCACCTTAAGTACCATGGATTTTGGCGTCCCAAAGTCCATTGTATGGTATCTTATATTGTGGTCGACCATTTTCTATGTCTGGGAATGGTTTCCTTTTATAACCTCGGGAATTTATCATTTCTATGCACCATTTCATTTTATCCTTCCGAGGTTCCTTTATCTTATGGAACATATTGGTCTATCTTTATATAGACTCTGTAGCAACTTGATTGTGTCTCTTCTAGGACAACAAATTCATTGGTGCAAGCTGGTATGACTTTTCGGGTCAATGTGTCTGGCATCTAGTTTTGCTAGCTTTTATATCATTTGGACGTCTTATATTTACTTGTCCGAGGATCTTGCCAAGACAATGATGGTTAATATCATTCTCTTTTTACCAGCTTATAACTTTATCCCTTTTAATGTTGGATGATCAGATTATTGAGGTCAATGTAATCTGTGTTCTTGGCCACTAATTAGATCACTCATGTTTGGCTCAAGACATTTTAAAATCGTGGGAGAAAGACATTTTCATCCAACATATATTCTCATTCTCAATCCTCTTCTGAGGTTCCATCTTAAGTGGCACATATGTCTGTGGTGGAATATTCAGATTCTCTTAAGATGGTATGTCTGGTTTATGACCCTTAATCTGAGATGAGAATATATATACTCAATTATATGGCCTGATGCATATTACACATGTAAATCAATGTGTCCTCAAGTATTAGGTAGTGGCCTTTGTATTTGAAAGAATTCGGCCAAGTCTTACCATGGTCATGGACCTTGTCACCCGTGATTGTTGTATGTTCATGGATCACGGTTTGTCCTCACTCCCCCTCATGGACAGACATACTATAATCACGTGGTGCTTGGGACAGTAGAGCCTAATGAGTTTCCCTTGTGCACATGTTACACAACGTGAGATTTTACGGGATAACTCTTCGTGCCTTTTGTAATATCTTTCTTTGCATCAAATTTGGACTTGGATGGCTAATCTAGTCATGCCATAAAGTGTATAATTTCGTGGGTATCCAGGATACCATGGCTTTTACCTTTATCATACTGATCCTTAGCATAGTCTAGGTCAGAGTATATTTGTATAGTCTTTAACCACTTTCTTATAAGGCTTTAGGCAATTTTCTCAAAATCTGAAAGGAACTTTTGTTTCCTTTGCCCATTGGTTCAATGTGAAAACCATTCATACTTAAGTTTTTATAACTCAATGGGTCTTTCATTTGGGTGAATGCCTTTTGTTATTTCCGTGGTCTTATAATATTGACTATCCTTATGTCATTTATCAATCAATAACACAGAAATGACAATCATGGAAATGACATTATAGAAATGAATCACAGAAATGTCAAACACCAAAACAAATTTTAATAAAACGATCAAGGATTATAGATGTCGAATTTATTTATCATCTTTGAGACAATCAGAAGTCTCATATTATATTAAATCATCCTTCTCATGATCAAAATCATTTTCATCATATTGGACTATCATGTGGGCTTCAAGATTCTTTCCCTTTAAACTTTCTTGATATAGATCACATAAATGTTTGGGAGTCCTGCAAGTCTTTGCCCAATGACTGCTCATTCCACACCTATGGCACACTGATTTGGTTGGCTGTGAGGGTTTGAAATGATTCCCTCGGCCTCGTCCATTTCCTCGACCATACGAGTTGTTCTGGACTCTATCTCGGCCACTATCTCGTCTGTACGGACTGCCTCGACCACAATGGCCATAGTTACCTCGACCGCGGCCACGTCCTGTCCACCTGCGGCCTCGACCGTGTGAGTTTGAATGGACGTGGTTAGCCTCACTATCAGTATTAGTTTCCGTGTGTACCTCAGGTAATGGTGTGGATCCTGGAGGTCTCATTTCATTGTTTCTCATTAGCAATTCATTGTTCTGCTCAGCAAGGAGCAAACAAGAAATAAGATCAGCATAAGTGGTGAAGCCCTTTTCTCTATATTGTTGTTGGAGCAACACATTGCTTGTGTGGAACGTGGAAAAGGTTTTCTCAAGCATATCCTTATCCGTAATCGTTTCCCCACACAGTTTCAATTTTGAAACGATCTTAAACAGTGCGGAATTGTACTCATCCACAGACTTATAGTCTTGGATTCTGAGGTGTGTCCAATCGTAACGAGCTCTGGGTAAGATCACCGATCTTTGGTGATCATATCTGCTTTTCAGCTCTGTCTAGAGTTCGAGAGGATTTTCAACTGTCAAGTACTGGTCCTTGAGACTCTCGGCCAAGTGATGCCTTATTATTAGTATAGCTCGGTATCTATCATTCTCATTGACATTATTGTCATCTATTATACTTTCGCCGAGTCCTATAGACTTTAGGATGATCTTGGTATCAAGCGCCCATTGTAGGTAATTATCTCCAGATAGATTAAGGGCCGCATATTCCAAGTTATTGATATTCGACATCTGAAACCATATGATTATGTGTTTTAGAGTTTCAGATTTTATAAACCTATCATTAGGGTTTCTAAGTTCAATTGCAATCAAGACAATAGTGATTCAATGAACAATGGCCGGTTTTATGATTATGCATTGCCATACGGCCAGTATGATTATTATGCAATGCAGTCTATCAACCTATATGATTGATTTAATCTAGCAACCTAATTGGTTTAAGTTTTATGACCATGTGGTCGATTTCAATTTAAACAATCATGAAGTTTTGTTTTAACAATCCTAGCAATTAGTTTCTAGGTGATCAATCAATCAAACAAGCAATCAAGCAATCAATCAAATCCGATTTTAAAATTAGGGTTTAGAAAATCGATTTAGGTTTAGGGTTTAAAACAATCCTATCAATCTTAATTGAATTTAAAATTAGGGTTTCATTGATTAACAACCTATCACCAGGTTTCTATGTGATTTGCAATCAGACTACTCAATCAAGCAATGAATTCAAACAATGGATGTGTACCCTAGATGATCAGGATGAGGTTCCCTAAACTATCCAGCAACCTAGCAAAGTTCTATCGATCAATTCATAAATTAGGGTTTGATCGAGTTACCTTTAGGTCTAGAAGGGTTGAACGGACCACCGAGAGAGCTGTCGTGGGTCGTAGTGTGTGTCGCGGGTTGATCGGGTGTCCTAGGTGCTATCGGGTGCTAGTTTGGGTGCTGGAACGAGCTGGTTGTGTATCGGCTGCTGGGAACCTCTATCGGGTGCTGGATTGATGCTTATCGGGTGCTGATTCTAGTTCGGGTGTTCGTTCGTCGTTCGCGGATCGTCTGGTACGTACGCGGGTAACCTCTGTGTGTACGCGGATCAGGTCAGGGACGTACGCGGATCAGGTCTGGGACGTACGCGGGTGCGGGTAACCTCTATCGCGGGTGGTAAGTACGTACGCGGGTGTGGACGTACGCTGGTCAGGACGTACGCGGGTGTGGACGTACGCGGGTAACCTCCGTGTGTGCCGGCTGGTGTGTCTCGGATGATTAGGGTTTCTGATTTAGAGAAAGAGATCGAACAAGATGTAAGAAGCTTTAGGTGAGATTGAATCGATGGGTTTTAGGGTTAGGGTTCTTGACGGCTGCTTTTGGGTTTATGAGTTTCGAGTATTTAGCTTAGGGTTTTAGAGACGTATCGTGCTGATAACGTGTTAAGAAAGTAATGAGGGAACTTGTCTGTATTATTGATTCTGAATGTATTATGTCGAGTACATGTGCCCTTTATATATAGGGACTTATGAATAGATAAATGGAAAGATAACATTCCTAGATAAACGAGGAAAAAGGTAAACCTTATCAAACTAGAAAAAGGAAAAGTCTTGGTCTATCCTTATCTATCCATCGATGGTATATTCCTTTCGGGCCGAGTAAGATTCCTTTCGGGTCCGTACGATCCTATCGATGGTCGGATCCGGTTCTGTCTAATCCAATGGTTATTGCATCCACAATCATCTGGTTCATAACATGAAGGTCTATTTCTATATAATTTTTCTTTTAAAAGTTAGAGCTATAAGCCAATGCTTGACTGGTTTATTTTCAAATCCAATCCTATGAATTTATTATTTGAAAAATAATTTTTCTATGTATCGCACTCACATTATCCTTCGGTTAATTACGTAGATATATTTAATGAACTAAAATATTAGATATGATTGTCACTAATAACTAGTATTTTTATTTATTTTTTAAATAAATTTTAATTATTTTAAAATAATTTTACTTTTTTTAAAGCACGTAAATAAGAGAATCAAATATTTATAAATATAAAAATTTAGATTTTTCATATATATATATATATATTAAATTTTATTTTTTTCAAAAAAACATAGATAAAAATCATTTATCTTGAAATTTTGAAAACATATACTTATATATATATATATATATATATATATATATATATATATATATATATATATATATATATAAGATAACTTCAAAAAACTAAGGTGGTGTTATTCAATGATGTATTTTAATAGAGTTTAAATCCAAACACAATCCACTGTTATTCGAACGATGATTATAAATTCTATTTTAAAATCTAGTGTTATTCAATGAGTGATTTAAATTTTGTTTTCTAAATCTAGTGTTATTCAATTTTTAAGGATTTTAAAATCCTTTGTATTTTGGATTGATTTCAAATCATTTCTTATGGAATCCCATGAATAAATAACTGAACTCAAAATCCAACGTATACTGCAGAGATTTTAGAATCTATCAAGTTAAACTATCTTAAAATTTTAAAATGTGATAGATTATAAAACATTATTAATTGATTTAAAATCACTTAATGAATAACGGGGGATTTGCTAAAAACAACCTAAAATTTCAATCTAAACCTAAAAGTGTACCCCAATTTCAATCAAATGCAAAACCAACCTACAAGGGTGATAAAAGTACTATTTAACCCTTATGACCAAACAAAAAACAGAAGTGTATTTTACGTTTCTATCCTTTGTTAGTCTACACGTAACAGAAAGAAGTCTACATAAATGTAGACCTCATACGAAGTCTATTCACTCGGTAGACTTGTTATGTAGTCTACACCATAATTTTATCTAATAATTTAATTTTAAAAATCTATAAAAATAATTGTTGTAATATTTTTAACTAATCATTAATATAATGGATAATATAAAGTAAAAAAATAAAATTTTATATAATTAAACACTTTTAAGGAACATTTAGGGTTTGAGATTTTTGGTTAAGGGGTTCGTAGACATATTATAAAGTCTACATATATGTAGACTTTCTAAGTAGTCTACTCACAGTTTAACCTAACCGGATTTAACCAATATAATTTGATGATCAAATAAAACATTTACGGTTTGAGATTTGTGGTTAAGGGGTTCGTAGACATATTATAAAGTCTACATAGACGTAGACCGTTTTTTCAGTCTACACACAGTTTAACCTAACCGGATTTAACCAATATAATTTGATGATCAAATAAAACATTTACGGTTTGAGATTTGTGGTTAAGGGGTTCGTAGACATATTATAAAGTTTACATACATGTAGACGTCTATTTCAGTCTACGTTAATTTGTGTTTACCAAAATAAATTATTTTAAAATTAAAATTAACTAAGCGGGAAGTGAAAATGAATTTTGGAGCCTATTTTTCCGTATTGGCGCCAATATGTAGACGTCTATTTCAGTCTACATTAACCAATTTAACCTAACCAAAAAAATTACACAGTATATAAATACTTTTTTAGGGTTTTCTGGTAAAAAGAATCCTAATCACGCCGTTTAGATCTGAGGCGGTTTAGGAGGCGATTTCCGGTGAGATTTCCGGCGAACCCTCTTCGACTCCGTTTTCACACCCAGCCACATTCCTCTCGGAATCACCATTCACCACCACGACCATCACCACTATCCTCTCCCATCCTTCAGCCATCTCCACCTTGTCTCCTCCTCATCTCCTCCTCGTCACCACCATTACTCTCCGCCTCGTCTCCTCCTCATCTCCACCATTACTTTCCGCCTTGTCTCCTCCTCATCTCCTCCTCGTCATCACCATTACTCTCCTCCTTGTCTCTCTCTCTCTTTATATGTGTTTATAAAGAGTCTCTGCATCTCTTATTGTTTTGATTAAAGTGTTCAATTTTCGTTCTAGGGTTTGTATATGTTCAATTTATTTGATGTAAATTGAAATGCATATGTCGTTGACGAAAATTGATGAAGTGTTATGAGTTAATACATGTTTGTAGAGTACAAGCATGTGTTTTGTTTTATTGATTTCTCTGGCTCTTTTTGTTGCAGGTTGCTCCCAGAATTTTACTGCAGACTACAGATTTGTAGACTTTTACTGTAGACTACGGATTTGTAGACTGTCTTATAGGTCTACATTTGTAGACCATCCTCTTCGTCTCTGTCTCCTCCATTGCTCTGGTAAGTTAAATGTCTCTTTTTACCTCTCTTTTGATAAAAAGTGACTACCTTTACCTTTTTCTCTTTTCAGATCTGAGCCGGTGACTTCTAAGGAACAGTGCTTCTCGTCCAAATCTCTGCTTCCGGTCAGTATCATGGCTTCTACTTCATCTCTCTGTCCTAACCAGCAAGGGACTGTGCTTCATCTTTCCAACGTACGTCTCTGTGTCATCTCTATCTCTTGTTTAACTAATAACCTAACAAGCTCATCTTTGTTTACTAACCTTTTAGTTTCTTTTGATTCAGATCTGAGTCGGTCAGTCTTAGATCCATTTCTCTGCTTCCGGTGAGTCTCCTTCATTTTGAAGTGTAGTATGAAGTTTCGAATTTGTAGACTGAAATTTTGAATTTGTAGACTGATATTTTGAATTTGTAGACTGATATTTTGAATTTGTAGACTGATATTTTGAATTTTGTAAACTGATATTTTGAATTTGTAGACTTCTCATGTAAACTGATGTTTTGAATTTGTAGTACACTGATGTTTGAATTTATAGGCTTCTCGTGTAGGCTTTATTTTAAATTGTAGACTTCTCGTGTAGAATGCACTTATATAATTTTTTGTTTGTGTCTTCTTGGTGCATGTTACAAAATGGATTAACCTGATTTCCTATCGAGGTTGTATACTCTAGGGAGGAGCTCAAGAACTGTGAGTAACAGACAGTTGTATCAGGCTTTTGTACCAGACATATGGTTGTAACAAACTTATGTAATTTGCTTGCAGCAGACTGAAGTATTAGTCTTCTTTTACAAAAGACTTTTATAGAAGTCTTGTACTCGACTATATATCAAAATATCATCATTTGTATCAGTATAGTACTCTTCTTTCAGATATTTTAATTCATATTCGACCAAAATTATAATTCCAATACAATCCAGAGATTTACATATTAGTCTTTCTTTATAAGAGACTTAAAAAGAAGTCTACTTTTTGTTCAAGAAGACTAACATGTTGGTCTGCACGACAAAAAGTAACATTAGAACTCAAAGTAATAGAAAAATTAAGACCTACGATTTCAACAAAAGTTCATCAAATAAGACAACATCCAAAGCGACAATACAGCTGATAAGTTAAATACATAAGACATAAGACAACATCCAAAGCGACAATACAACTGATAAGTTAAATACATAAGACATAAGACAACATCCAAAGCAATAAGACATCATCCAAAGCAATAATACAATTGATCAATTCAACACATAAGAGATAATACATAAGACAACATCCAAAGCAGTAAGACAACACTGTTTAACTTAGACAGTTTGGATATGACCTGTTTGTTTGCACTGTAACAATTAACGTAGACTTACTAATATGTCTACAAATGTTTCCTAGTAATATAGCAAAATCAAAAGTATTATTCTTTCATAATTACAACAGTTTTTCTATCCAAAATCACTCAAACCCATTAGGATTAACTATTACACACTTTCAAACGAAAAAATTGTGAAAAGATTTAATGCATAGTACACAAATTAACTTTTAATGTAAATTTCGATATAGACTTCATGTTCAGTCTACAACGCTGTAGACTTTCTTTTTAGTCTACAACGCTGTAGACGGTCAGATAGGTCTACTGTTTGGGTTAGTTTTTGCAATTGACTATTTTACGGGTTACTTTTTATAGTTGAAAAAAAGTTGTGATTTTATTTAAGCAGACTTCGTTTTCAGTCTACAACTTCAAAAAGGTTAGTTTTCGCTATTGACCAGAATTTTTCCAGGATTTGACTTTCAGAGGTAGACTAAATATACAGTCTACATATTTTAATTTTTTTGAATGAGGTTAGTTTTGCAATTGACTATGTTTGACTTTTTAGGGGGTAGACTGAAATGAACGTCTACAGATTTGTAGACTTCGAAAGAAGTCTACTCTCAAATCCGACGAGTCAGTTTTGCATTTGACCAAAATAAAAAAATAGACTTCACGGGTAGTCTACATTTTTTTTTTCGGGAAGAGCAGACTGCATATGAAGTCTACGTATTAAAAAAAAAATATATATTTTTAAAAAGTTTTAGTCAAACACAAAACTAACCTTTTCAACGCAGTCAAAATTTTGGTCAAATGCAAAACTGACCTCTTTGTAGACTTATGTTGAAGTCTACGGTTCGTAGACTTATGTTGAAGTCTACATATGAAAAGTCAAAAGTTCATTCAAATGCAAAACTAACCTCTTTTGCGTAGTCGTCTTTGTAGGTCTACGTACTTTTTCGTTTTTTGTTGTCAAAGGTTAAGATGTAGACTGTCGGGGAAGGCTACATTACAAAAAAAAATTTGTTTAGTCAATTGCAAAACTGACCTGTGCGTTGACAAGTAGACTGCATTGTTGTCTACATAAGGGCGTAGACGTATAAAACAGTCTACTATCGCGACACAGATCTGAGAAACGACTTAAACCATGAAAATAGTTACCTTTTTGCAGTGTGAAGCTCGTTTCCAGCCTTTTCAACCGTCCAAACACCAATATTGACCAAAATGAAACATTTTTGACGATTCACAAGTGAAAAAAACGAAATTATGAAGTTTATGATTATGAAAAGAGAGATTTTTAGATGGAAATGTAGAGAAAATGAGAGGAAATGAAGATTTGCTTGTTTAGAATGAGAAAAAAGTGGTTGAAAATTCAATTCTAAAGCTTTAAGAGATCAAAAATGGTGGTTGAAAATATTGATGATGATGGCATAGTTGTAATTAAGAAGAAATGTTTAGGGTGTATTTGGTTTTTTGTATTTTTCGAAATTAATAAATAAATAAATAATAATGGCAAATTTGTAAATAATTCAAAAACTTATGGGTATTATGGAAAATTCAATGATGAATAGTAACTAAAAAAAAAAAGAGGTTGGTTTTGCATTTGACTTGAATTTTTAGGTTGTTTTTGAAAAAACCCCATGAATAACACCCCCTAATTAAAAATAAAATAATTTGGAATTATTTTCTAAAAAATACTAATAATTTTATTATGAATATATATTAATAAAATGATAAACAGGAGAATAATTTTTAAAACATAAACTCATATTCTAATATCAATTTCACAAAATGTAATAACATAAATAATTTTACGGAACTAAAATTATACATGAATACCATTAGTGATAGTTATTTTATTTTTTAATAAAACTGTAATTATCTTTTTATTTATTTATTTTTTACAAAGAACATAAATTATAAAATTAAATATTTATAAAATATAAGCATATAGATTACATATATATATAGGTGAAATCTCACTTTTACCTTCCATTTAGTATTATTATCATGTTTACCTTCTCTAAATGAATATTTTCAAAAATACATATGTATGAGATTTCATTAAAAAGTTAAAAAAAACATTTATGCCTTTGATTTATAAATATTAATAATTATTTAAATAAATAAAAAAATATTTTTTTAAGTTTTGAAATTATACCTTTTTAAAATCAAAAATTTTTACAATTTTTTTCGATTTTTTTTTACATTTTAAAAAAAAAATCAAAAAATTTCGAAACTACTTTTGAAATTTTTTATTTTTATTAAAGCTTTCAACATTACCCTCCAAAATCATACCCCTCAAATCTAAACATTAAGGGGCTGATTGGTGTAACCGCAATGGTTGCGCTTGCGGTTGCGGATGTGAGTTATTACGGTTTTATACGTTATTAAGAGATTTGGACGACTGGTAAAACTGCTAAAAATTATTGCGTTTGCGGGATACTTATGACTGGTTAACTACCAAATGCAACAATGGTTAAATATAAATGAATAATATTTATATTTTATATAATTCTAAATTTTTTGAAAATCATATTATTATAATAAATATAAAAATTATATTTATAAAATTATACTATTAATATTTGGAAAAAATATAAATATATTTTTCTTTAAAGTTTTATGATATAATATATATATATATATATATATATATATATATATATATATATATATATATATATATATATATATATATATATATATATATATATATATTGGTATTTCTATTATTTCAATTTTAAAATTTAATTGAATATTTTTATTTATATAATTTTTTGAAAAAAAAAAATATTTTTACCATCCCGCAAACGCTAGCTGAAACCAACTTTTGAATTTTAGAGGTTTATAGCGGTTTGAAGCGATTTATAGCGTTTTGTATGATTGTTGCAAAACGGTAACAACCGCTACTAACCGCAAAAGCTACGTTTGCGGGTGGTAGAGGGAAAACCAGTCACCCCATAAGTTTAGATTAGTTAACCATAGGGTTATAAGTGTCAATTTACCTTTTTAAAACCAAAGATAAATGAAATTAAGTTAAAAATGAAAAAGTGTACTAAAAAAGTGATAGTTTTAGTAACTTTTCACATATATATAAATATATATATATATATATATATATGTATATATACATACTAATTTTATTTATATTTTTCTTTATATTTTTCCAAGAAACATTCACAAAAAAAAATATCTCTAAATTTTAAAAATATAAAGACGTATATTTATATGTCAAATTATACATCTTACAAAATATATTTATCAACCTAAGCAAAAACTAAACAAAATCTGAATAACAAGATTGTTCATACTATATGGATTCTGTTATTCAGTGGTGACTAAAGGTGTTCAAGTAAGGTCGTGACCTACACTTTCTCCTCTTCGTTATATGAACAACGCGACTGCTCTGTACAACTTCATATAGCTATTACGCTAATCCCGAATACGAGGTCGTTTCCGAAAGAACTAATTCCAAATACAATAGGCATAGGAAGAGACTGAAGCAGAGGTTGTTTCTTCTCTGATTCCAAATCTTTTGAGTCCCTTTGCGTTTCATGACAAGGTTCCGGTAGATTTGTTTGTTAACTGCACTTCATAGTCTTGTTAACTCTCAATCGGTATACTTATCAAAAAAAAAAAACTCTCAATCGATATGAACAGAGATGGGTTCGCGTGAGAATCAAGGAGTACGTCTGTGCATGGTTTGGATGGACCGGTTATTGTTATCTAAACTGGAATAAAACAACCAACAAAAACTAGATTTTTATGGAAAACTCGAGCTGGCTAAAACGTGTGCAGTCCTGTTTTGAACCTTTGGGACATCAATGATTTTAAAGTCTTGAAACAGTTTTTTAGTAATTTCAATTTTTGCTAATTCCGTGGAGAAGCTTGGCGAGGTTCTTGGAACCTTAATCATAGACATTAAATTCTTGCAATCTTTTTCAAAGTAGTGACACGAAGTGTATTGAGATATATTCTTCATAGTCCAGATGAGAGCCTCTAGTTCATAGTGTTACGGAAACAAGCGTCTCTCATAGTTCCTCAACTACATGAGTTGCTCCTTTCCATTATCGTCCATTCTACCCATTTGTAACCACTATACTATGATTCTGTTGTCCAAGAACCATACCAGACAAATACTACATAAGCATACGTGTATCTTGGGTCTGTTGTGGTGGAACTAGGAACACATCATCACTTGTTGTTGAGTTTGCTTCAAACCAAGCATTATATGATGAAATTCCTTATATGTTTAAAAAATATTACAACATTTGAGATATGACATTTGTCGTCATGAAAATTATTTTTAGAGTCTTTTAAAAAAATAAGTTGGTTCATTTAAATATAAACTATAGTTTTCATTAAACTTTCATTTAAATATAAACTATAGTTTTCATTAAACTAACCATAAATTTTTTATTAATCTGAAAAGTTATTCGCTGTTATTTCCTTAAATAAAACCTAAGTAATTATCAAATGTGATTAAAGTATATATATATGACAAACAATAAATTTTAATAATAAAGATTTCATATCAATTTGTAGAACAAAACTTAAGGGGTAAACTTTTAAATTCACATCACTTCTAATAACCAATTAAAAGAACACGTACATTAATGAATAAAAATATTAAATATATTTTTCAAAAATAAAAGTAGCTAAAAATAATAATAACGTCAATTTTAACGATGCTAACACACCAACTCAACCTTGAACCTAAATCCTAGATCCTAAACCCAAACCGTACACACTAAACCCTAGACCATATCTCTTATACCCAATACCATAACTTGAACCTAAGGAATTATTCGCTGTTATTTACTTAAATAAAACATAAGGAATTATCAAATGTAATTAAAGTATATATATATATGACAAATAATAAATTTCAATAATAAAGATTTCATATACATTTGTAGAATAAAACTTAGGGGGTAAACCTTTAAATTCACATCACTTCTAATAACCAATTAAAAGAACACGTACATTAATGAATAAAAATATTAAATATATTTTTCAAAAATAAAAGTAGCTAAAAAACAATAATAACGACGCTAACGCCACCAAATAAACCTTAAACCCAAACCCTAAATCCTAATCCAAACCCAAATCCTAGACCCTAGACCCTAAACCCAAATTGTACACCCTAAACCCAAACCCTAGACCCTAAACTCAAACCCTATACCCTAAACGAGAACCTTATACCCTAAACTCAAAACCTATACCCTAAATCCAAACTGTAAATCCTAAACCCAAATCTTATATCCTAAATGTTAGGGTTAATGTTGATGGTGTTCTTTTAGAGTTTAAAGTTAGGATTTAAGATTTGGATTTAGAGTCTAGGGTTTGGGTTTAAGATTTAGGGTTTATAGTTTGGGTTTAGGATCTAGGGTTTTGGTTAAAGGTCTAAAGTTTAGGTTTAGGATTCAGAGTCTAGGGTTTGAATTTAAGATTTAAAGTTTGAGGTTAGGTTTTAGAATTTGAATTTAAAATCTACGGTTTGGATTCAAGTCTAGGGCTTAGATTTAGAGTTTACTTGGTGTTGTTAAAATTAACGTTATTTTTTTAGCTATTCTGATTTTTTTAAAAAAATTAATATTTTATATACATTAATCTACGTATCAATTTAATTGTTTATTAGAGGTGAGATGAATTTAAAAATTCACTTTAGAGAGTGGACCTAAGTTTTGTTCTAAATCGTTCTCTACATCCTTTTTTCCGCCTGCAAATTTCATTTCACTTTAATCTCCCGATTAGTTTTACAGGGATGGGTGTACGAGGCAATCTATTAGAGCACAAGTTTTTAACCATTTGACCTTCTCTTATCTCACCAAATTTCCAAGTAATGTTTCTTATTTCCCATCCTGATTGGTATTCTAATAAGTTCATGGTTACATCGTTAGATATGGAGTTTAGGAAACTGCTTATGATAAAACTATGGTGTTATTTGTTTACTAGTTATTATTACTAATTGTTTCTTTTCACTTTACAAGAAATGGAGCTTTTTCCAGAATCTTGATCAAGTTGAAGATGCTCTATATTGGAGTACTGTCATGCGAAACATGTACCTCGATCATGTCCCACCCTCTCAAGCTGCAAGACAAGCTGCACCCTCCAACAACACCTTTGAAGCCTAACATGGTATTTGTATGAATTTTTTTGTTTGTAAAATTTTTGCTATGGTTTCTCGGATGTGGTTTGTAAGATGTTGCAAGTTATGTTTTCTGGATGTTGTAAGATATTGTGGTTTGTAAAATATTTTATGTTTCCATCAAAGTTAAATTATTGTTGATATATTGTTCTATGTTTCAATGCAACGCCTTTCACTTTCAAATAAACGTGATAATTTTTACCAAAAAAAAATATGTGATAATTAGGCCACAATTTTCTCGACAATCGAACTCTATTATTTCTGACGTCTTCATTCTCTGATACACCTCTGTTATTTCGTTAAACCATATTCATCGGTGCAGCCTTGGTATTTACCGATCCATTTCCGAGAAACTAAGCCGATTACCTAACGACCCCAAACTGACAACTTTGTCACCTCAGACAACCATCGAAAATTACCGAGAACCATCACTTGACCGACAAATCTTTTTTACCTCAGAAAAGCATTGGAAATTACAGAGAACCAGTTCCGACGACATTCCCGACATATGATCTCCTCGGTTAGTTCCAACAATTGACCGATGACTACTCATTTCAGAGACTCAAACTCTGACGTCTTATGGTTTCTCGAAAACACATTGGACTTACTCAATTCCGACGAGATACCCATAAATGTTACCGTTAGTATCTTGGTACTCTTTCTTGTAGTGGTGGGGGGATTCCATTTTAGATAAAACAATGGTATTGCCAGTGAGATATTCAAGTAAAATATTGAAGTCAAATTGAACTTTTATAATCATTTCGAACGTGAAAACTTATCAGCAACAGCAATATGTCTTTGAACATATATATTTTTTAAAGATAACAGAAAACTAGATTAGGTTGGAAGACCAAAGATGTGCTTGTAGTATCTCCAAGTCGTACGTAACCAATACGAAAGTCAACGAACAATGACGACCACATGTGCCTGATATTTTTAACTGACGTGAGAATATGAATTTGGACCGCAAGTACTTTGGGTTCAAGTGTTCAACGCAATTGTACCAAGTAATATCTTCAGTATGCACACATTGGATTTTATGTCAATTACAAAATATCACTGAATTGCATAGTGGATCCAATTTGATGTACGATTATTCTTAATGAGCTAAAAAGTAGGCCCATATCTAGATGCAATTATATTCAACCGACCTTCCTACCAAAACCAAACCCTTTATAAGTTCTCCACCGCTCTTTTCTCTCGAGGTCACGCCACCTTCTCGACAGATATCTCTTAGAGCATACTTTAGTAGCGTAAGTTTCTTGTTGGTTCCTTTTGAATCTTAACTATGTTCAAATAAAGAGAGATTGGCATATATATATATATATATATATTTGGTCATCACCTTCTTCGTAGCCGGTTTAGGGTTTTCGCCGTGGTGGCATATCAATTTTCTATAGTTCTTGCAGTTTCTTCATGGTCTTAACTAGTTTATCTGATTAAGTTTTCTGAGTAAATATATATATATTTCTTTACGCGATTCTTCTATAATTATTATATCATCTTTTTGTTCATCTCGATTGCTTGACGCTTTTTGTAATGATTTTTTTTTGTTCTTTTTATGTTTGGAAATTATGTTTTTGAATTGTTTTGGAAGATTTGTCGTGTTTTGTTGAAATATATAGGATGGATTTATGCCTAATAATTGTGTTACCTATGATATTTCCGTTAGGGTTAATATTTTTGTTTGTTCTCTATTTGGTTTAACGTTTGTATTTATTTTTTTCGATTTCAGAATGATAACTGCATTTTCATGGATACCGAAAGGGGCTGCAAAGGCCACACCCGACCGTGCTGAACTTCCTTCGAAGAAGGAAATCGAAAAGCTCAAAGAGAGTTTTGAACAAGTTTACAGTGAGGAAGAAGAAGAGAATGGTGAAGTAGCTCACGCGAAAACAGTAGCAGAAGCTTTGGAAAAATCTTCCAATAGCAATAATGCTTCTTCTTCAATGGAAGTTAATGACTTAAATGATGATTTGATGAAAGAACTCGACATGGATAATTATGATGAAGAAGATGATGGTAAGTTGGCTGATAATACTTTTAACTAAAAACCATTGAAAGTAGATGAATTTTATTTTATAAGTAGATGCAATGTTCATTGTTGTGTGTTCGATTCAGGAATTGAAATTTTTAGCTCTGGGAATGGAGGTCTTTATTATAAGAGTAATGAGATGGATCCATATCTCATGAATGATGATGTATAAACTCATATCATTATCTCTTATTTTCATGGAATCTTATCATATTTTGTACATACAAATAATATGTATGTGTTCTTCAGGATAGTGATGACTCAGATGAAGATGAGGACCAGGCAATCTTACCAACCAAGTCAATGATTGTCTGCGCTAAGACCAACGACAAAGATGCTAGCTCTCTTGACGTTTGTCATATTCTTCCAGCAATTTTATTTATTTATTTTTGTCAACATATACAACATGGAGCTTAAATATGAATGCATGAACAGGTTTGTGTATGTGAGGAAACATCGAATGGTTATCAAAATATTTATAGTCGTGGCGATATATTCGAATTGCCAGCAGTTCCATTGTGTACTGCTTGGCTTGATTGTCCACTTAAAGGAGGAGAAAAAGGTTAGTGAGATGTATCAATCAGAGTATTATATCAACCATCCAAAATATTGGATTGTTCATTGTTTCTGTAAGATGATTACATCATTTGAATCTGTATTTGTTTCCTTTTGCTTTTTGTATTGGCAGGAAATTTTTTAGCTGTTGGTTTGTGTAAGAAGCCCATGATAGAGATATGGGATCTTGACGTTGTATGTAAATTAAACTGTACTTTTGCATATATTAATTTCTCTGACTAATCGTGAGACCTAATTGTAATTCATGTTGTTTTTAATGCCTCAGAAAGGCGAGGTGTTACCTTGTGCACAGCTAGGAGGAAAAGAGAAAGGGGTGAGTAAAATTTTAATTTTGGAATGATTGTAGCAAGAAAACAAATGTATCCGTTAATTTAATTTTCCGGTATTTTGTTTTAGAATTACAAAAAAGGTAGCCACACTAGATCGGTTCTTGGTCTTGCTTGGAATAAGGAGTTTCGGTATGTCCCATGATTGATTATACATCTTCAGATTTGCTTCTTGGTCGAGTTGTCTGATTTTTCATGTTTATTTTCTTGGGAAAAAAAAAGAAACACTCTTGCTAGTTCTAGTGCTGACAAAAAGGTTAAAGTTTGGGATATGGCTACTGAAACATGTGTGATTACTATGGAGCATCACACAAAGGAGGTAAGAACATGACTTGTAGAATGAGAAGCTTCTCAGTTCATTTTCATATATTCTCATGGTTTATTGTCTTGTATGGTTCACAGGTTCAAGCGGTTGCATGGAACCATTACGCTCCAGAAGTGCTTCTTAGTGGGTCATTTGATCAAACTGTTGTATTGGTAAGTGTTTTAACTTTTAAGTTTTAAGTCATTACCTATATAACATTAAATGATCATTAATTATATATATATATTGGTTTGTTACTTTGTGTATATTTATTTATAAATGTTTCAGAAAGACGGAAGAAAGCCTTCACACTCGGGTTTCAAATGGTCAGTCGTGTCCAAAGTAGAAAGTTTGGCCTGGGATCCACATAGTGAACACTCTTTTGTGGTGCGTTACATTTTAAATTGTCTTATATGATTTTCTTTGCAGTGTTTGTTTTCATTTGTTTTTCTTCTTTATAGGTAAGTCTTGAAAATGGAACTGTAAAAGGTTTTGATGTACGTCAAGCCTCAAATTCAGCCTCTGATTTAAAACCAAGTTTCACTCTCCAAGCACATCACAAATCAACCACCTGCATCTCATACAACATTTCAGCGCCTAGTGTAAGTAAACTATTAGTAATATCCCTTATTTATTAGATGGCAGCCAAGATTTATATAAGAATTTAATGGTATCAAAATCTCATAGTGTAGTGGTTTTATGACAAGTTTTTTTCATATTTTACACGTTCAGTTTGATCCGAAATTTTTTGATAACCACAATTTCATAGAGAAAAGAAAATCACAGATACTAAAATTTCCAAACTTCTCATATATCTATTAACTTTGTTTTTTGGATTAATTAACAGCTTTTGGCAACGGGATCTATGGATAAAACAGTCAAGCTTTGGGATCTTTCAGACAACAAGCCTTCATGCATTGCTTCTCACATACCAAACGCTGTAAGAACCAATCAACCAATAAAGATAATTTATCTCACTTATCTAAAACTTGATTCTTATGACTCGAAACTTTTGATGTCACGCAGGGAAGCTTATTTTCGATAGATTTTTCTCCGGATAATCCTTTCTTACTCGCTATGGGTGGCACAAGGGAGGATCTAAAAGTTTGGGACACACTTTCTGACCCAAATGTCTCCCGTAGATACGGAAGCAGCCGAGTCCGACCATAATGGTCTACTGAAGCTGTGATTTTGAACGTTAGATTCGAACACACTCAACCCAAATTTGGTAGTTTTTTTCTTTCATTAGGTTGGTTTGTTTTTTCTTATTTGAACAACTTGTATGAAAAAAACTGAGATCCAATTAGTAATGCAGCTCTCTTGTTTTGAAGCCTTATTCTTCCATCTTACATATATAACTGAACTCCACAAATTACATACAATTTTCTTACAAGTTAGGTTATGAAACTAACATTTACCCAATAACTCTACCGTTTCCCTCACACCACAACCTAATTAAAGAGCGGCGTTTAGTCTCCGTCACATCAAAGCAACGGTGTTAACCCAAGCTTTGCTTAAATTGTAGCATTTTTAAGTTAAAAGGTCTTCTTTGCAAATTTGAAAACTTAAGG